>JALBCR010002389.1:0-43568 GCA_030710515.1 Abscondita cerata | reverse complement strand
ATCCGATTTTGAAGTAAATGGTTATTTAGAATTTAGATTTCAAATTTACATTTACACAATTTTTCTTCAATACATCAATTCTTTTGGTTGAACAATATGATACGTTTGATACATGTGATTAATAAACTTACTACGAGTAATAAACATTCTAGAAAAATTGTAGCTTAAATAATTAAACAATTTTTTAAATTTGAATTTAGAAAACGGCATGGTAATGCCGAAAAACATTTTTAGAATGTGAACAAATGCGGAAATTTAAATCTATACTAAGTTCTTAGTTTAGATTTAAACCTTTTATTTTGCTTCTTTTTTAAATTTTACAGTTTACCTTGTCACGCAAGCGCACTTAACTTTTACTTAACACGTCATTTCCGCATTTGTTCACATTCTGAAAATGTTTTTCGGTATGACCATGCCGTTTTCTAAATTCAAATTTAAAAAATTGTTTAATTATTTAGACTACAATTTTTCTAGAATATTTATTACTCGTAGTTAGTTTATTAATCACATCTATTAATTAATTTACAATTACACTTTTATTTGGGTTATGTTGTGATGCAAATCTGAAACCTTATGTTTTTAACATTTTAACATTATTGTAAGTATTTGACTTTGTACTCTTTTACTTTATTTTGATTCACATTTTTCCACAGTTTTTCCAATATTTTAAGAGCCGAAATTAGTTCATTTTTATGAATAAAAATAGGATCCATTATTTTAAATATTGGTTATTTATATATAAACTATTTATTCTTTGAGCAATCCAATATTATATTTATTTATTATTTATTTTACTAATTTCAACTCAAAAAATTATCGTGAGTCATCTTCAGAAGTTGTCAAAATTATTTTACAAACGTTAAATATGACAATTAGTTTACATGGAAATTTAGAAAAACATAATTTGGTTTGTAATAAAAGGTTTTTTTAATAATACAAACTAGGTATCCGTACTACGTTTAACCTGTACAAAAACTACTTCCTATTGATCCTGAAACTCGTCTAGCATTTTGTAATTTTATTAAGTAACAAAGATTGCAAAACCCCAATTTTCAGCTTTCTATACTTTTCACTGATGAGGTCTTCTTTACAAGATCAGGTATCATCAATGTCCATAATGAACATGTTTATGCAGAAGAAAATCCTCATGCTATTAGATTTTCGCATTATTTACATGAGTTTAGAATAAATGTTTGGGCTGGCCTAATCAATAACTACCATATTAGGCCTATTGTTATTCAGGACCGCATAAACGGAGATAATTATTTAGACATGTTGCAAAATAGATTGCCAGATTTACTGGAAGATTTGCCTCTGTTATTGCGACAGATATGTGGTTTATGCGTGATGGAGCATCTCCACATTTCACACTAAATGTTAGAGAATATTTAACTCACATTTGTGAAGGACGATGAGTTGGTCGGGAAAATAATGCCCTAGCGGCTTGGGCTGCACGGTCCCCTGATTTAACTCCGTGTGATTATTTTTTGTGGACGGCATTAAAAACAAAGGTTTACGCAAAACCTGTTAATACTCGTGAAGAGCTATACAGACAAATACAGGATGTTTCCCTGAAAAATAAAACCGAAGCAATGCAGAGAGTGCAGTTTAACTTTTTGCGTCGTATTAATTTGTGTACTGCAGAAAATGAAGAACATTTTGAGTATTTGTTGTAGTTTATTCACGTTAGTACAAGTAACTTTACAACCTTCCTCCTAATTACGTTAATAAAGTATTTTTTGTGTCGCATCCCAACTTGACAATGTCGGATTGACATGATCGCATAATCTACTAGCAGTCTAATTAAATTTCTAAGCATATGGATGCGCCTTGCAGGAATATGATTTTAATTTTTTCTGATTGGACTAATAACATTAGCACAATTTAACAAAAGAGAAACAAGTTTTCAAATCGTTTATTTGACAGTGCCCGTATGAAACCGACTTTTCCTGGCATCAGAAATTTGTCCAATTACACAGAAAAGGCCTTCGGAAGCAGACAATCAGCATACGAAAGCGGTACAAAATCCGCCGAACCGTTCTCAACTTATTCCCAATTCACAACATTTTTTTGAAAAGTTTGACGCCCTCTGGCGCCCTTATGATGCACTTTTGGTTATAGGTAAATTAATGTCAAACGGTCTATTTTGAGCCAGAAAACTTCTGGTAAAACCATGTACACATCTTTCAGAAACACCCTGTATATAAAAACAACATGATGCTATCAGAATGATACTCGTACAATTACTTTTCATAATCAAATAATATTGTCACAGTGATATGACTTCAGTTGAGCAGTGGTTCAATTGCTTCAAATGGTAGTGTACTATAAGCAATTGAAGAAGTAGCGCCGCAGAAGTAGAATACTTTTAAAATGCACTTGTAGTAATAACTATGTTTAAAATTAGTATATAGTTTGTATAGGTAAACGACTTATTGTTTACCTTCTTTGGTAATTCTGCTGATTATCCACTTGTAAATGGAGCTATAAATCATTTCTAGTATAATCTTTTTTATACTTATCTTCCAAGAGAGCAGGATTTTAATCATCAAAAGAATAACCTTCGATGGAGGTTATTATTATTATTATTATTTTTCAAATGGTACAAAACTATGCAATATTTTGACATTTTTGAAAGAAAGTGCTGGTTACATTTACTATAACAATTACTGTAAAATCCATTACAATGTGTTTCAGTTCTTATTTAGTATTATTTAGTTTGATTTTAAAGATAAGATTTAATTATTATCACAGGGGCGGACTGGCAGGTACTATTGCTGTTACGGCAAATTGACTAAGACTAATGAAACAAATAAAAACGTTTTCTAGGCTACATACATCGGGCTTTTATTTCCTTAGTTTTTCTAATAGTAAAGTTCTTAACATCTTAAAACAAGTTTTCTGACAGAAAATAATCAATATACAGTGCAATCTCGATAAAGTGAACACAAAAATCCCGGCAGCCGTTCATACTAGCGAGATTGTTCACAGTAAAGGGGGTGTTTATAATAAGTTATAAAACTGTAGTTTTGAATATGTATATAAAGAGTTAGTTATTTATGTTTATAAAAAATGAAGTTATTTTTGTTTGCCGTTTTTTTTTGGGTTATATTTGCTATCACAGCTTTTTCCTGGATCCTCTTCAATGCCATTAAGTCGCTAATATGGATTGTATTTTGTTTGCACCAATCCATTGCCGTATCCAATGCTTGTATTGCTACAGAATGTGCTATTTGGATGACTGCAGGTGGTTCGTTTTCCTCATTTTCACTGCCATATGATTCCTCTAATTCTATCGTTTGTGTTTTATTTTCATCTTCATTCCACTCTTCCACATCTGCAGATTTATACTCAGCCTGTAATAAATTTCATAATTATGTTTGTATGTTTGTACGTATGTATTTTTGTGAAGTTCGTGTTATAAGTTGAGGTTTTCATAGAAACTTAACTTACAGGTGCTACTTCTTCTAAAAGTGAAATTGTATCCTTTATGACACCATCGATATCGACATGTTCAATAGATTTTTCAGTTCTCCATCTTTTTTGCAAAATATTCAGCGGTACATCGTCATCCGGGTCTTCATTTGCTTTGTCAGGCTCTTCATTGTTTGCTGTGCTACTTCTAGGCATTATAATATCCCAGCATTTTTTAATAGTTTGTGGTGTTACTTTATCCCAAGCGGATGACAAATGAAGAACTGCATCTCTCAGTGTAATCTTTTTAGTACTTTTGCTATTGATTCTTCATTTGCAGCGATACTACTTAGCAAGCTATTCCTGTAGTATAATTTTGTAAGTCTTAGGATGTTTTGATCCATCGGTTGTAATAATGGTGTAACATTTGCTGGAAGAAACATTACGAAAATCCTACCGTCTGAAGTTTTAAGCTCTTCAGCAGATGGATGTGAGGGCGCATTGTCTAAAAGTAGAACCGCTTTCTGTTGCATATTTAAGCTTCGTAAAAATGCTTTTACCTAAAATCGCACAGAGAAGTTATTAATCAACCTTGCTGTGAACGTTTTACCTCCGGGACAAAGTTGTTAAAGAACCAGTTTTTAAAAATTTCACTTGTCATCCAGGCGTTTTTTGAATTTTTATATGTTAGAGGGATATTGAAATTTCTAAAACATCTTGGAGTTTTTGATTTTCCAATTATTAGTGGTTTTAGTTTATGCAATCCGGAAGCATTTGCACAGCCTAAAAGTTATTCTTTTTTGATATTTTCATCCCCGGCGCTGTTTTTCATTAATGGAAACGTAGGTTTTATCTGGCAATAACTGCCAGTACAAACCGGTTTCGTCTGCATTATAAACTTGGTTTGAATTCAGATCATGTTCTTCAAACACTTGCATAAACTTTTCTTTGAAGGGATCAACTAATTCAGAATTGGAAGATAACTTTTCACCGGTAATTTTCAAAATCTTACGCCATGTCTACATTTAAAGCGTTGCAGCCAACTGTCGCTAGCAGTGAAGGTAAGAATATTTAAACTTTTGCCCAGCATTAATGCTTTTTGTTTAAGCATTTCTCCTGATACTGGTAAATGATTCTCTCTTTGCCTGAGAAACCAGTTGTACAATTGTTGTTCTAATTTTGGATTCTCCGGATTTTTAGAGTACATTTTTAGATGGCTTTAGTGTATTATTAACCACATTAATAATTTTTTTTGTTTCTTTTTAAGAGAACAAACAGTAGATTTTGCAATCCCATACTTTTTAGATAATGCGGTAACAGACATACCTTTGTCATGTTCTTCTAGCACTCTTGCCTTTTCACTCAAAGATAAGCACTTTCTTTGTACTTTCGGCGTTACAAATAACAATAGGTCACCGTGTATAACTGCAATAACTTTACTGACAACGGAACCACAACAACTAAAGAAAAAATGCGCAGTGCATAATACATATTCACGTTATAACGTGCCGTTCACATTATCGGGGGTTACCGTTGTTCACATTATTCGGCGTCCAATACTATGATATTCTATGTTCACGTTAGTGAGATGTTCATGTTACCGTGTGTTCACATTATCGAGATTGCACTGTATAACTTAAAGCTAAATATATAAAGTATAAAAAATCTCAACCAATTAATCAAACTAATGCTTTTCTCTCAATGTAATCTATAGAATGAGGAGTAAAATTAATAGTAATCATCAGACATCATTAACTTTGCTAAGAATTACATAGGTAGTGGTTATTCTTAAATAAGAAGTGCCACAAATGAAAGAAAATAATTCGGTTGTAAATCTAAATCTCGTAGTAATTATTACTTGACTTCAACAACACAATCCAAATTTTAAAGGATTTATTATTTTGTCAACATTAACAGAACGAACAATACAACGATACATCAAGATTCAATATATTCTTCAAACAATGAATAATTCAAATCAAAACTGGTTGTTTTCCCTGTGAAGCGGAAATACTCCTCTCGTTCTTGATACTTTTGCCAACTAACTACAAAAAGCGGGAGTTTATAGAGTTAATTTTTAATTTAAATACCTAAACTGCTACAACTCCTGACTATTGTCGTCCTCGAATATGTTAGAATGATCTTCGGTACTACTTCTACTATATAATTTTATTCTGCTGGAATGAAATATTCTTTCAAAATATACTTGACTGATTTGAAATACATAAATGTGTCTTTTTTCTGTACCTTTTTGATTACAGGCTTAGCTAACGTGGCAAAATCTTTTATAAACCTACGCAAATACGAGGCTAACTGTAAAAATCTATATGCATCGGTGCATTTCTAGGTATCTGGAAGTCTTCAACTGCCCAAACATTTTGTAGATTAGGTCTAATGCTCTTACTATCTACTAAGTAACGTAAATATACAATACTCGATGTTAGGAACCTGTGTTGATCTAATCAAAGATTCACTAGGTTGTAGACCATGCGTATCAATACAATTGTTAATATTTCAAAGTATTGCAATTAAAGTGTCATCGAAGTCAATTAATATTTTGTTTTTTCATAAAAACAATAAATATTAAGTTAGTTTTTAGTACATGATACAACCACATCTTAAATCTAGGGAAGTAAATAAAGTTTCACTCTTTAATGCATCCAATACTTCATCGCCTAGGAGCAAGGGAAACTTATTCACAATTTATTTTATTGAACTCATAACAATCGACACACATCCGTGCTTTTCCTGTTTTCTTTTGAAGTCAGTATATACATAAGTCTAAATACCCTGAATCACTGAATTTCATTTATATTAAAATTAGATATTACTATTAAAATAAAAAATCAGAGATTTGAATGGTCTGTCAATCAGAAATATGTTTATAGTTTTTCTAAATTTAGTTTGGAGATACATTGATTTGTAAGAAGCTGGTAGGTGATTGTATAATTTTATACCACTATACATGATAGAGTTTTTAGTATATTCTAGATTCGGAGTATCTAAGCTAAGGTTGTAAGAAGAGGAGTTTCTAGTGTTATGTGAATGAACCTGTCTTTGCGGAAAATTGTGCAGATGGTTATGAATTAAACTAGCGGTCTCTTTTTTTCAGTCTGAAAATGTGTCTGATAGCTCTTTTATGTAATTTAAATATTATGCCCAATATACAACCAAAACTCATGGCATCATCTGGTACCATGTACTACTTTACTAAAACAATTAAATTACTTAATACTTAAAGTTTGAAATTTTTATTTTAGTAAAATATTCGTTATCATGTGCTAAATCAATACCTTGTGTGCTTATCTATATTCTCAAATGAAATAGGAGCTGTGTGTGTTGGAGTGACATCTGTTGACACTTTTACAGATAGTGCTGTCAGGTTCATCTTAGATTCTGCTATTTGCTGGTTTAAATTCTGAATAATTTTTTACTCTATGGTCCGTTTTCCCGCATTTAAGACAGTTTTTCTTTGGTCTTTTCTGCTTAGTGCGGGCTGGTAAGCTATATAATAATTCTGGGTTGACTAGAAGGTGGTGTTAAACTAAATTCCGGCCGAAACGACATATGTTTCAATACTGGGTAAGCATTTCCCTTTAATGTACTCACATCAGAAGCGGTCACTTGCTTAATAATCTTTGAGAACTAGGCTAACTATTGGAAATCTTGAATTCTAGTCAGTGTTTGCAATAGAGGATTGTCCATTAGGTTGATAATGTGATAATTAAGATATTCTTTATCAATATTCAATTTGTTTTCAAACAATGCTTCCTCATGGTAATACAAGAATATTTTTTCTGCTTTCTACAATGTCTGAATTCAAATTTATTCATTAGGGAGATTTTATCTTCTCTAGTCCTAAAAATACTCTTCAAGTCATTCTTCAATTCAGCAAAAAATAGACTTGCATGGTTTGCTTTCAAATAATACAATTTTGTACAACTTCTTATTTGTTGCCCCTAAATGTTGGTATCAAAGTACTAATTTCGGAGTTTTTAAATTTTAGTGTCTTAATCCCACTTCTGATGCTTAGTAAATTCAAATATCATCATAGTTGTTACTCGATTTCAATAGTACACTCTATATTAAAGGATTTCATATTTTGCCAGAATCTGTACACATTAATAAGAATAACAGTGCATATACAAACCGTACATCAAAGTTCAATATGCTTTAAACAATAAATAATTTAACTCAAAACTGGTCAAGAAGCAAACATGCGTGCTTCATTCTTCTCGAAGAAAGGAGACACAGACATACTTGCTTCGGCTCAGCTCCACAACATTGTGTTCACACTCGTCAAAAAGACACAAATAACTCTTAAACGTGTATGTACTCGGGATTTGAACGTAATAAGATTAGTGTAGTTTTACTACTACTTTATAGTCGCAAGTGCTGAACATCTGAGCTACGGGGCGTATTGCATAAATAAGCGTCTACAAAATTTTCAACAAATTAAAAAATTTTCTAATCTTACAAAAATATTCTTTTTAAATATTTACGCCGCATTATTCCTCAATACACTAGTGGTGTCATGCGGTGCTGAAATTAAAATAAGAAAATAATATTTACAAAAATCGATTTTGCAAGTATTTTCCTATGTCCCATTTAGCAGTGGAAACCTTGTATACACCGGGAGTGTGCCTAAAGGAATGAAAAATTCAGGAGTGGATTTTTATAATTCCGCGAAAGCTTCTAAAAAACTCGAGATGTTTGTGCTCGAGAAATATAAGCCTTGGTCACAGGCTTGTTAGAAAGGGTTGTTTCCCATGTAAAGCATAAATACTCCCCCTACTCCTAATACTTTTGCCAATTTTTGAACCTTGTTTCAATGATGCTTTAGTTTTAATTGTGTTTGTTAGATTAGAGGATAATTGTGTTATAATTTATTACATAAATATAAATTAAACAATGTTTTGTAGTACTTACTCTCTAATTTTATAGCAATCTACGAAATAACTAACTTAAGGGGTTGGTTTTAACGTAATTCACGTAGCCCGTTGATTTAAAAGTTGTATTTTAAATTTTGTGATCCAGCGCCTTCATATTGTCAAGAACATAGTAACATTTTATTTTGCGAAAAATTAGGTTGGCAGAGGCTTCTTAAGAAATTCAGTGCTTTTGAACCATTGAAGATAAATAAATGATTTTTTATGTTCTGATTTTTAAAAGTACTACGCTCGATCATTGGTTTCCATATGTTGCTGGCTGAAGATCTCCTTGTTGTTGATGAATGCTGCTTCTTTCAATTTTTTATTGTAACAATGTTCCTCTCTGTGTATGATCTTTGCTTCGGACCATTTCATTCGATGTTGTGCGATGCCGGATTTTCTCTTTTCTATGTGTGAGTCTGGTGTTCTTCAGTCTGACGTTCAAAGATCTTTTGGTTTCCTTCACATATGACTGGCCACATTTACATAGAACTTGATAGATGCAGTTTTTAATCTCGACTGGTTTGTGATTTCGTGTTGGAAATCATACTTCTAATGGTGGTTGAAGATCTGAACACTGTATTTAAATTGTAACTTTTTCTATGCGTTTTATTGATTCTAATAAACCTTTGACATATGAGATGCTGAGCAGTGAAATGTATATATGTCAAAGGTTTATCAGAATCAGTAAAACGTACATGAAAAAGTTACAACTTAAATACGGTGTTCATATCTTCCACGACCATTGGAAATATGATTTCTAACACAAAACCACAAACCAGTCAAGATTCTAAAAACTGAATGTATCAAGTTCCATGTGAATGTGGGCGGCTATACGTGGGGGAAACCAAAATACCTCTGGAAGTCAGACTGAAAGAACACCTGACTCACATTTGCATTTATTAATTAATTATGCTACCAGAAGCTTAATTTGCATTAGCGCAATAGAAAGTATGATTGAAAGGAAAAGTAAGATACATCTACAACTGGTCTACTACCCAAGTACTATCAAATTACGAATTTTTAAAAATTTTACTTGTGTGCATATGTTGATAGTTTTGTGGTTTAAGCACTAGATGTTGCTTAAACTTGCCGTTTAGTGAATATTATATCATCCCTAGCGTCAATCTTTTCCTTGTAAATGATAACAATTGCGCAGTTTTTGGATTATATTTATTTTATTTTATTTAATCGTATGGTACATTTTAAAATTATATTGAATAAACATCTTACTTAAGTTTTCTAACAATCATTCTGACTTCATATGTAAAATGGTTCAATTTTGACTTAAATAAGGGAATAGTTATGTTAGTAATAGCCAGTTGCACCAACACAACTTAAACTTAAGTGATTCTAAAAAACTTTAATACAATTGTTAAAACCATAGCAACGATTATTTTTAAGAATACCTTAAATTTAAGTCGTGTTGGTGCAACCGGCCATTATAATTACATACTGGATTGTAGGTGTATTTAATTTTACATTTACATTTGGATTTATTTATTAAATAAAACGCTAATTTACTAATGGATAACACAGCATAAGTACTTAAGTATGTTGTTAGTTCATTAATGTTAACAACATTTTAGTTTTATTTTCTATTGCTGCAAATTTTCGATGTAATCAGGAACATTTATTCTTAATTGCAAACGTTTCAAATCAACTATAAAATACTGATGTTATATTAAAGATATTTTTTTCATTTATTCCTCGGCGTCGTTTTCACATTAACTAACCATCTTTATTATGTTCAACTATAGAAATATCTAGAACGCGCTGTTATATGAACTGGAACAAATTGAATCTTATTTCCGATAGATTTTCTTGAGACAGCATATACAAAACACAAACTAAGTAAAACTTTAAAATGTAATTAAAAACGTGCTTGTAATAAAGAATCAGATATTAAATTTTATTTTGAGTTGGCAGAATTTATTGGTTAATCAATTACTTTATGAAATATGACTAAAATAGAACTGAGATAATTTGAATTAGCTCTAAGCAATTATAAACGTAATTTCATATTATTATTTGGAAGATTTTGAATATGTAAGACGATGACGCTTTGTAAGTGGGATTTAAGTAACTGACATATAATTAATTTGGCTTCGTATTAAGCGGTTTAGTTAAGCGTTAAGTAAATTATTCCCACTGACAAAATTAAAATATTTCCAAGAACAGTTACAATAATGCTTCAATATGTTTTAGACATCGCACTAAAACATGTTTCAGCTGTAAAAAGCTCAAACTGAACTAAATAAATGTTTTATTAGTTGTGGTCACCAAGTTAGATAAATTTAATTTATCAATAAAACCTGTAGACAATTCTTATAACTGTGTTTCTTTTTGTTAAAAAAATCAATATAGTAAAAGCACAATATGAGCATTTTATTTTAAAGAAACAATACTTTGTGCAGTTCTAAACAAGAGTATTACATATGAAGTAATTTGTTAATAAGTATTGATAGATACTAAAGCAATTTCTTTGATATTTTTAGATTGTTTTTAAATTATTATTTAAATTTTAAAAGTTATTGTCTTTAAATGTGTACTATTTTACCGCCATT
This sequence comes from Abscondita cerata, assembly GCA_030710515.1. Lineage (NCBI taxonomy): Eukaryota > Metazoa > Arthropoda > Insecta > Coleoptera > Lampyridae > Abscondita > Abscondita cerata. The sequence continues at coordinate 32,656 of JALBCR010002389.1, read as the reverse complement.
TCCCTAGCCAATGATTAAGTAGTAACAAAATTTTGTTTACTTATAACGCTGCCAAATATTCTAACACATTTCTAACCTATAATCTATAGGTGCTTTTCTTTTACCACGAGATAAAGTGAATTGAACTTCCCTGCTTATTTTAAATGAGCTTCACTCACTACGTTGAGTTATTCATACATCTGAACAGTGAGTTCATTACATAATTTACAGGTCAACTTATTTCGATAGTTAACATAATGTTGTCAAAGAAGAAGAAGCCACCAAATTAGTTACAAATTAAATTTTAAACTACATCTTGTATAGTATATCTAAATGGTAGAATTATTGATGTTGAAACTCCTTATTAATTTATAATCTTAGTAACTATCTCAACACTTAAGCATTCTTTTAAGGGTTGGTAAAAGAAGGATTCCAGTCAAAAGCCAGCGTGTCTTTAATTGTGTAGACGTTTCGGCTGACTAGGTCAGTTTTTATCAAGGCTGCTTAAGGAGTTGGTGCACTATCAATGACTGTTCCTCTTTGGTCCAGAAAAAAAAACTTAAATAATCTCCACCAATCGTTAAAAAATATAGAAAACAGTACAACATAAATAGCATTTAATGTATATGAACAAACAGACTGAAATGCACATACCTTGAAAAGAACTAGCCTAGGCAGTCGAAACGTCGGCATAATTAAGGACACGGTGGCATTTTGACTGAAATCCTTTTTTACCAACTCTTAAAAGAAAGCCCAAGTGTTGGAATAATTAGTAAGATTATAAATGGTAGAATTACATGTGCAATTCTTCTGAAAACTACAATTATAAATTACAATAAATTAGATTTTATTGTATGTTACCCACATAGTATTGCAACAAACCGTATTTATTTAATTACTATTATCACAAAGCAGAACATGTCCATTGTCATATTTTTGAAATGACATTAAATTTTGTAGATAAAAACACCAAAAAAAATATGTATTCAATATAAAAATAACTTTGTTTTAATTTCAATCGCTCTGTATTACATGGATTTGTCTGACACTGATTTTTTACTTAGTGAACGTTCTTGGCTAGATTTATTAAAAATACGATTTTGGCCCAAAAAATATGATTTTTGTTCGGCGACTAAGCTTTTGCCTTTGTACGTCAAATTATCAATACTATTATTTGACAAATACTTTGTTACTATGGTTACCAAGTAAAATTCACCAAAGTGCAAATAAAACTAAGTAATTGCAGTCTTTTGCGTTCCGTTTTCACCTGCACACATTACATGTATTTGCAAATATGCTGTTTTTAGACACACATAACTATATTATAATTCCAAGCGAGTACTACGATTTGATTCAAGTGGTCATAAACTAATTTTTTGCTTGTCTAGACCATAAAAAAGTTATGTCAATATTGTTAAATTTGGTTGGTATTATTGTGCAATTTGTCAATACTTAAGTATTTTTTATACAAAAACTATAATTTTTAAAAAAGGAATGATAAATGTTTTTCCTACGACTACAATGTAAAATACGTTCAATACACAGCATATCTACTTTGAAAACTAATCTTTTTATTGGTATGTCAAAACTCGATTAAAGACTGACATATTGTTTTGAAAAGTGACAACGTATCTGTGTGAAAAGAAGACACTACCCGGGTTTTCACTTTTTGACAATGGGCATTCCTGCCTCAGCGGCCTCGTGTGTAACTTAAACACTCACATGAAATAGTCGCCTTTCAACTCTTGTAAAACAAATAACTTACCACCATTAGGTAAAATACGTTTTTCTACTCCTGTTTTGCAATTTATATTTTACAATCTGTATTGTAATAAAATTCATTACGATACAAATTTTTATTACGATACAGATTTAGGACCAATAGAATTGCGATATTACGTAATTATCAAATGTTCTATTAGTAGGATACAAATTCAGAACCAATAGAAATACACCGTTGATTATTGCACTTATCGACTGGTGTTGTGGCTAGAAGTCAAACATAAATAGCAAAATTGACAATTCGTAACTATAGTAATAGTGCTCAATTATAAAATTAGCGTTTCTATTTAACATTATGACGTCCTAGAAAAAATAGTGTATGCGATTCGCATGTAATGACTATTAAGACACGAGCTATGTAATACACGTGGTAAACATCACATGCTCATTGTATAATATACTATTTCCGTCGACATAATGGGAGACATAAAGAGTGGCTTTACGTCCGCAATAGATCTACATTATAGTGTAACATATTTTACTTGGACAGTATCACTTCTCTTCCCTATAAAATAGTATAGTATTTCTCAACTTGTGATAGTATAAGTGAACAATAAATGAGTCACACACTTTTATTCTACCAAACTTTATGTAAATTTAAATCAAAGTTATTATTAAAAGATCTACGGTTTATCATTAGAGTAATTGGTAATTATAGCATAATTGCACGATATACTACTGTTTGAAAACTGCTTTTTGTTGAAAAACAATAAAATACTATACCTAATGATTTTTTGCGTGCATCTTCAATTAAATGAAATGTATGTCTTGCGACATCTCGTGCATAAAGAACACGGACAAATAGTATAAACTAAAAATGCTAATAATTAAATTATAACTGTAGCTGATTTTGTCGAAGGTTCGAATGTAGGTCTTCCACCATTTGTAGTTTGTTAAAATGGAAATCAGCATAGAATACGTGAGAATTAAGTGTATTCAGATATACGGTGGGTAGTTAGGTAAATCATCACTAGATCAACAGAAATTTAAGAAGTTTAGAACAACTAAAACAGTATGAGTATGTCTAGATTGCAGGTCCGAACCGTAACCACTTGATCTAATCAAATTTGTAACATTCGATTATAATGCTGTAGAAAAATTATCTTTTATAGTTATCTGTTTAGATTCAAAAATGATTGCACTGTGCAACTATTTCTACCAAATGAATAGATGCTCTTTAGAAAAGTACATATAGTTACAAATGCACAAAAAAAATGTACAAGATACAACTGAGTTGTTTTTATTTCACCTCTAGCTAGAAGGGCTCAATAAGAGAATACTCATCAAAAATCATAGGTATGATAATGGTTATTGAAATTGACATCAGATCACGCTTTGAGCAGTAAGACGGTTTTATAACACGGGGAGTGCGTTTGTTGGTAAGGACCATAAACTGTTAAAAGAAGAATTTAAAGATGGCAATATTAGCGACAAAACAAACACAAAGTTACATCTTTAGGTATAAAAACAGGAACCTTTAATGAATCAGTGCCCAAATAAATCTAACAATGCTAGTTATTAAAATAAATGACCGTTCTTAGATTCAATAGTCGCAGAATTATACGTTAATTCTGGTTGTATAGTGTCCACCTTGCTGCAAGGAAACACTGGTTGGAAAATATGTGTTCTGCGAAGCTAAGTCCGGCCAAAACATAATGTCATCTTGAGCATAATTCTGGTGGATAAAATCAACCAATTTTATTAAACAGTTGTCAATGTAGCTCTAACTATCCACAACTTCCCCTCTAACTTGTCACACATAAAGTCTGTAAATCCTACTAGTTATACTTATATTTCACATTATATAGACAATTTTCGACATTATTGGTATAAAATCCGTCATTCCTTTTGATTTCGGAATTACTCAGAGTAAAATACTTTTCGTCATCCATGGTTATGACTTTGTCATTTTCAAAATGAACTCGCCTTAAAGCACGGCAACATCCCAGTATTCTAACCAACCGATTAGGTGTATACTTTGGGAATTTCTTCCTTTTACGATAATGATCACCTTTCCTTTTTAGTTCCTTGGAAACTGTATCCTTAGAAACTCCGTAACGCCACGAAAGATTTCTAAGCAATTTTCTTTTCGCATTCTTGGCGTTTCGGGTCAACTGACTTGCTCTCTGTCTAGTTAAAGTCTAGGTCTTCTTAGGAAGATTATGGCATGGTATACCCTGCTCACACTCGGAAATGGCACAATATATCGTCCTGCGCGTAATATTTTGGTTTTCAAAAATTCAAACTATTTAAGCTTTAGGCATCCGCCCAACCAGTTTATAAACGCTTTTTCTAAGATCTAACATTACAAAGCAATGAATGTCAAAAACTGACCTGTATGAATGACAGATTAATAAACTACTTTTCTATGCACAGTCAAGCAGATACTATAACATGGCATAGTCAGTTTTTCAATGGGACGTTTTGTATTTCTATTATCATTTACGAGATCCCCATAGTGAGAATCCTTATGTTGGTGTATATCGGATATGAGAGTAAACTTAAAAAAACATAAGTAAAATGTGTGTCTTGCGACATCTCGTGTAAACATTGACACGTATGAATAGTATAAACTAAGAAAAATGTCAACAGTTAACTGTACCGGCATGTGTGTGTTAAAGTGCAAAACGCTATCTAAGCGATAGCTTTAATGCTTGTAACACACGTTGCCGATAAAGCCAAGATAACTTGTACAGAAGTACAGACGCAACAAAAGAACACCTGATGCAGCATTTCGCTCTTATTGTGAGCTCATCAGAGGTGTATACTTAAGTGCGGTATACGACTGTACAAGAATGTATTACAATGTCATAGAATTCTTAATACTTAGATCATAGTTTCATATTACGAATTTCATTCGTTGCTTACATATTTTTGAAAGCACAATTGTTAGTAGCCAAAAATCTAAACCTTAACGCTGCTGTCATAATAAAACTGATAAGCCCTTATCCTGTTATATCTTTTGTTGTCTATTAATCTAGGTTATCATTGCAAGTTTAGTTTCCTACACTAACTCAAATTTTATGAACTACTGTATTTAATTTTTTTGAAACAGGGCACTTAAGTAATTATTTCAAAATGCAATAATATTCGTCGGTCACTGTTTAAATATAAATTATTCTTATAGTTATAACGGCTCAATTCTTTTATGCCCTGTAACTAACTTTTAAATTTATTTGCTCAGTTTAAGACTTGCGGAATAATTATAGAGATTTAGGTATGCAATGGCTTTTTTATATATTTTAGGTATATCTTTTTTTAATGATTTTACAAATATATAATTAATCGTGAAAACTAGTATTGATCTCCAGTTAATTAAAATAATTACGTTTAAGCGATTTATATGTACTTATAGGTCGTTTCGGCGGAAACCAATTTACATTTACATTTTAGATAGTACATAAATTATACTACTAATTCATAATAATAGTTATTAATTTACATGCTCTTAACAAAGTTGTTATTGTTATGTAATTGTTCAGATATTGTTTGTATTTGCTTAGCTAGTAAGCTAGAATAGGGATTCTTGTGAAAGAATAAATTATAATTATTTAATTACTTGAATATGCATTGAGAAGTAATATATACAAACAAAGTCGTTGTTTACTTACAGCATAGTATTTTCTAATATTAAGCAAAGGGAAATACCGAATATGAATTCTAAAGCACGCATTAGAGCTTATATTGCAACTTATACACGCACGTTTGAATTTCAATTAACACGATACCTTAAAGAGAATTTCAAGATTTGTTAGGATTAGTAATAAAAACATTAGCCTAGTAAATAAATAATTTCAAATATGTAAATGTAAATTTTCAAGTTTTACGTTTATTTATTACATAAATGCGTAATCATGTATTAAAAGATTAGTGTTGACAGGTAATATACTTTTTTTTTTGAGTGAAGGTAAAGTTTGCGAATTTTTTTACCAGATGTTTCTCATATTTTTGCATTAGTTTAACCATCTTATCCTGGATGTACCTATGTTAGATCCAGAGTGTGAATTATTCATGTTGTGAGCGCATGTAACCTGACCGCAACTTTAGCGGACCACTTTTTATTCTAAAAATATTCCAAGTAAGAGAACATGACCGACATTTTATCTTTAAAATTTACACCTTTTTTCTTAAAATAAACTTTTTGCAAATCTGATTTTGTAATGGAAATTTCATTTTTAAATAATAAATTACGATATACATTTGCAGTTGCTGGACCTATACTGCAAGTTGAGATATGTTTGAAAATGTTGTGAATATCATTCATTACTCTATCACTGAATAATGTTTCTAACATTACTTACAGTTAATCAACTCCCTTTATTTCTGAACGATTAAACTAAGGAAAATATAAAATGCTCGTTCATGCGTACATCTACATCAAGAGTTAAATTGTTTTATAATACGAACATTAGGAAAACATTTTTGTTACGGAAATATTAATAAAAAGATGTTAAAAGAAAAACTTCAAAAGGTATACGTAATGAAAAACGTTATGAATCTTTAAATAGCAATATCATTTTATTATATATCTTTTTGTATACGTTATTTAAATATGTAGAAAATTAGTTATTATAGGTATTAAATCTAAATTATGAAAAAAATAATTACAATTTAATGATTTAAAGATTTTAAAAGAGTATTCGATAGTGCAAAATGTCTCTAATGTTAACACAAGTGAAGGCTGTAATGTATCTATAGTTTTTAGTATATTTTGTTTTGAAAATAATTAATAACTTTGGTTTGCAATTTGACGAACTACATACATTTTACAAAGACAACATACACGGTGTTTCAAAAAAGGTGACTCCGTTTCTAAGATAGGTAGAAAAATGAAAAATTATTGGGATTTGCTTAATAAAAAATTTCGTAACGCCATTCGTATTCAAGAAAAAAGGCGTTGAGAAGAAAAAGTAATACACTTTCTTACGATTTTGCCAAAACTACTGGCAACATCGTAATAAATACGAATATGTTTTAAAAGCTGATACATTCTGTGAATTTGTTTTAATACCTGACTCTCGTAGAGGGCGCTAGTTACACGTTTCGTACCAAGTAGCATTGAACTTTTTTAACGTTATATTTATTAATCCAAATTTTAAGTGATTCCAAAATGTACTCTTGGTAAAACTCGATATTGTGTACCGTTTTTGGAATATTTTGATTTGAAAATTATGAAGTAATAACCGACTCTGGTATAAAAGTAGTAATAATTAAAAAAAAATCAAAAACAAGCAGGGGACATTTTAAACACTTACTCTAATTGAATTTTATTTTATGTTCTTAGTCTTTATTTTAATTTCCTTTTTGTGATTTTTTGTTTAATTAATAACTTTAACATTACTTTATACCAGCATCGGTTATTCCTTCATAATTTTCAAATCAAAATATTCCGAAATAAACGAAAACCTTTGTGATTGCTCTGTAGTATATAGGTCGACCACTAGCAGCAGTCCACTCCGCCAGGTCGAAGTCCAATTACTCGGCATAAACGTCAATGTTGTGGGGATAAGTTGGTATCACGTAATATAAACAGATCCCCTACCTTTAGAGAATTCGCCAGACTGGTTCTCGTCTTATTTCTAGGTTGCAACGTTGACAAGTACTGTTTGCACCACTCGTTCCAAAAATTGTTGATTATTTAGCAAATAAGTTGGTAATTGTTTAAGTGGTTTAGTGGTATCCCATCTAACGAATGTTTACTAACGGGCGGTGTCTAATCTTCGCCCGGGAGTCAGGGCTGTCACATCGTGAGGATCAGAGGACAAGGGAATTGAAGGCCTTGAATTTAGGATAGCTTCAATGTGGCAATTGATAGTATACATAATTTTACAGCACCTTCGGGCAGACCTCCGAAATGACGCAAACGCTTTAGTAAAAAGCGCCAAATAATTCTATTTTCAGCTAAATCATTCTGAAAATCTTCCGACGTTTGATTGCGTTTTAACTCGGTTTGTATACCCTTTAAGTACCTATCTGCAGCGACAAAGTTAGTGGCATTATCACTAATGATTTCTGAACAGCAGCCTTGTCTGCTCACAAATCTAACAAAATAGTTCAAAACAACGAAGCAGAAAGATCATTTGCTAAGTGAACAGCCTTTGTACTTTGACAAATAAAAATACACATGTACGTTTTGATGATTTTTCTCTTACGAGATGCTCTCTCTTTTACGTCAAATAGGCCTCAGTAATCCACGTTTATGTATTTAAAATAGAACGACGGTACTAACCGATTTTTTAGGAAATTTCCCATTTTTGAAGAAGAGTTCTCGCACTAAACCTGATGTACACAACATATCTACGTATAACACGCCAGATAAAGGTCAATATTGCTCGCGAATTTTTGCTAACACGAAATGAGGACCCGCATAAAGGTGTGGCCCACTCGCTAACATTTTCCTTTAACCAAGAAAAACCATCAGACCAAATTGAATTTAATATTTCCTTATCCGACTTATCACGTGTACCCATTGGTCAACCTTTGAATTCGATCCACTCTGTTGCTACCTACTACGGCTTCCATGCGTCTGGGTATTTCTTTAACCACGAAAGAACAACTCTACAATCGGTCCAACAATGAATGCTACTGAAAGGCAAGTCTATTTCTCTCGCAACCAAGTAAACATTTTTGCTCAGAAGCAAAGCGTCGTTAAGTTCATGATGAGGTAACCCAATATGAGTCTTACCCTTTTCTTTTTGAAAAGCACTGCAACCTTACAAGACTGATTAAAAACTCCTCACTATTAATGTTGCAACATTCGTCCTAGTAGACCTTGTGTCTTTTATCTATTTTTAAAGAATTTTATTAATTAATTGACGTAATTGTTTAATTTATTTATTTACTAATGTGGATGATTAACTGGACTCACGAAAAAATTGTTCTGGTTTTAATCAGTAATTGTTTGATGCTTTGACAAAGACTGGACTAATCCGAATCGTTGGATGAATACATACCCATGGTGTTTGCCTGAAGCCCCCTTACACTCCTATAGAAGGCTCAACATAATTGAGAAAAGATCTAAAAGAAAATTATCGAGACTGTCTGTGCTTCTACAATAAATGGACACCGTATGCTTTCAAGCTAGCATCGCAAAGTTGTAGTAGTTGAGTTTCTACAGAGTGAAAGACAGCCATTTTTCTAAGAATTTTCAATTGATTTACAACAAGCAAAGCCCATCGTAACCGCCCCCAACTTAATTGCAATGTAGGAGTTAATTCGTCGTCGTCCCAATGAAGACTTTGTCAACAAGGGCCGCCAGAGTCCTGAGAAATTGCACAACTGACAGTGCACTATGCTTAGTAATCGGAAATAGGAAACCAATAAGAAAACAAAAACTGTTGTCCACAGTCTCCCAATAAATATCCAACGTTTTTGATTCGTTGATTTTTGAAAAAATGCATAGATTCCAAAGACATTCATTTGCAGTAGTCTAAAAATTTGAAGGAATTACTTCTCCATTTGCGTAAACATATACCGGCACTAGTTCAAATATGGTAGAATTTGAATTTTTAATTGTCTTGTCTATTACCTTAGCATTCCGTGTGTAAATCGTCAAATACGATTCATTAATTAAACTCATTTGCGGCTTCTTGGCAGACTTCATCAGCAGCGCCCACTGCTCAGTTGTTTAATGTATTAACTTTCTAGATAACCCAGATAGTCAATACGTTATGTCTGTTTTAACCAAATATACACTTTCTCCCAATAATACTTTGATTGTAGCGATTCACCTATTAGCTAAAATTTGACGGTACGTTTTTCTATTTGGCGAGTTAACTTGATCTCGTGTTTTAGATATTTTAAGAATATTTTAAATAGTTCCAACCGGTCTATTTTTAAGAAATCCATTTAGCAAAAACCGACTTTTTAGTTGCTTAGCTGCTAGAATCGATCTTGATAACTTGGATGATGTAGCACAAAAGCAACTCAAGTTGTTGTTCTTGTTTTTCTGTATAAAATCACTTGGAGAATTTAATTCCACAAATTTTTTACATGTACCCTAAATGAAATATTCACTCATGAAAGCACCTTATTGCTCCTTAAGCTGTTAGTTTTTCACCCCTTAATTCAAAGAATTGTGCTAAAGCCACTTTAAAATTATTTCTCAAGTACCAATTATCATTAAACGGGCAACTATCGATAAAGATAGATAAGAACAATGTTCGTTCTTCTACTAGAAGTTGGGCTTTCAGATTTTACGGCATGCACACAACCAATCCAAAACAGTTTCACGTAGCACAAATTCTTTATCCCGTATGATTTCCGTTAAAAATTCACCGTAAAATATTTCCGCACCCAGCAACATATCAATTTCATTCGATAAGTTAAAACTATGGACGCCTAAACAAACTTATAAGAATTATTCAGCCACTCATATCAAAAGAACAAAGTGGTAAATTTTTGTTTTGGTATCAGGTATTGGCACCAACAGATATGAGCCCATATCTTGTACGTCATCAATTTTTAAAATTATATTTTGCAACATCTGCATCTAACTGCCACTCTGTGACAGACAAAAAAGTTGCCGTGCAAAATTAAAAAGATAATAGCAAGTTCCTTTAATTAAGAACCGCGCGGCGTGTAAGCAGCAGTTACGTAATGACAGTAAATTTTAGAGCAGCTTCCCGGCTAGACTAGATAATCTCGGCAGAGCGTCGTGAGTCTAGGTAAGGAAAGTGTATATGCCGCTCGCAATTAACGTAGTCATTAGTATTGGACGTTCCAAAAATATTTATTTTGTTCACTCCTGTATCTCGTGCCCGAAATTTATAATCCACGAGGAGGTGAAACTAGGCGCCAATCAATTAAAGGACATTTAAATCAAAGTAATAATTATTGTACAGAACTAATACTGCCGATAAAAGAAATCTTCGTAAGGCGTGGCACTTAACTAAAATAACCGAACACAATCTCAGTAATAACACATAAGTATGTAAAGTTTATTTTTAAAATCGGAAACCACCCACAACAAAATACATAAACAGTTTATTTACAACAGTGCGTACAAAGAAATCGGCGTAATGAAAAAGTTGGCGATAAACCGAGGTTAAAGCGCTCGAGTACAAACTGCGTCGGGTTGATTGAACCTTAACGCTAATGTGGTTTGCTAATCAGGTGTCACACGCACCACTACATGAAATATGTGACTCGTTATCGATCGATCAAATTATCTTAGCGTTTTAAATTATATTAAAATAAAACGTAAATGAGACGGTAACTTTAGATGTTTTCTTTTCGACTTTGTCGCAACAGGCAGTTGGATAACTGTTCACCCAAAAACTGCATTAATTCTCGAGTTCCCCAGGTGTCGGAGAAGAAATCTGCCTACCGTGTACAGTTAGATAGTAGTAAAGATGGTCTCCCAAAATCGTAACATTGATGGTGGCAAGGATGTATACATCCCTCTTTCATCTAACTTTGTTGTGTATGAAAATCATTTACAACGTGTTCAGAATATGTACTTTGGAACTAAAGACACTAAGTTTGTGGTGCTAGGGAGACTATAATTTGCCAGATATTCAATGGTCAATAAAAGGAGATAGTGTTAAATATATAAATAATCACTCTGTCAACGGTTTTCAACTAATAGATTGCATGAATTTACTAAATTTTGCACAATTTAACAGATTTCCTAATATTAATGGGCGCTTACTCGATTTAGTTTTCTCGGATATGTTTTAGTGTCTACATTATGTAATCGTTTTCCTTTGTCTGTAATAGATAACCAACACCCCCTCTCCTATTCGAACTACCTACTTTTGAATTTTCTGCATCTATTGCAAACAACTCACCCAAACATCAGTTCCGTAGGGCAAACTATGACATTATCAATAATATCTTCTCTACGCTAAATTGGTCAATTGCCCTAAACCATTTAGATACAAACGCTGCGGTTAATAAATTTTATTTAATAATAAATCAAATTATAAAAGAACATGTGCCAACAAAAACTAATACGAATACTCGTTTTCCACATTGGTTTTCAGACGATCTTATATTTTTAATCAAACAAAAAATAAGTTTAGAAAAAATATAATCTGTACAAAAACGCTTCGGATCACATACATTTCTCCTATCTGCGCACTAAAATTAAAAAAACTAATGCACAACTGTCACAAAAAGTATATAGAGAACACCGAGAAAAATATAAAATCGAATCCAAAACATTTTTGGTCTTTCGTTAAAGAAAACAAAACCAACAATACACTCCCGAAAACTTTACATTACAATCAAGTCTTAGCCGATAATCCTACCGATTGTGCCAATCTCTTCTCCGACTATTTTAAATCTGTTTACGAAAAAACGAGCAGATAAATTATAACTACCACGATTACCCTACTACCAATAACTTATTTAAAATTATGTTTAGCATTGCTGATGTTAAAAAGATCTTGGTAAAGATTAATGTTAATAAGTCCAAAGGTCCAGATGGCATTGATCCATTTTTTATCAAATGTGTTCCAATACCATTGCTTATCCTTTATCTTTACTCTACAATAAATCATTAAGTGACGGTATTTTTCCAACTTATTGGAAAATTGCCTATGTAACCCCATTTTTAAAACGGGAGACAAATCAAATATAAGTAATTACAGACCAATATCGAAACTATGTTTATTTGGAGAAATTTTTGAATCGTACATAAATTCAATTCTTTTAAACCACATCAGTAGTTCTATTTCAAATTATCAGCATGGTTTCTTTCCGAAAAGATCTGCTCTAACCAATTTATTATATTACTCGGACTACATCACTAGTGCTATAAATAGGAAATCACCAAATTGATGCTGTATATACCGACTTCTCCAAAGCTTTCGATAAAGTAAATCACTCGATACTTATACAAAACTGAGGGGTTTTGGAGTTTCTGGTACATTATTAAACTGGTTCCAATCGTATCTTGTAGGTAGAAAACAATATGTGGTAATCAATGGCTATAAGTCCAACGAAATTGTAGTTAGTTCCGGCGTTCCACAAGGGTCGCATCTAGGACCGACTTTGTTTATTGCGTTTATTAACGATCTCACTTTAGACTTTAAGTCTTCATTCCTATTATACGCGGATGATGTAAAACTTTTCAGAGAAGTAAAGTCGCTGTCAGATTGTGCCATATTACAGGACGATTTAAACTGTTTATCTAACTGGTGTTTTAAAAACAAAATGTCTTTAAATGTGTGTAAGTGTCACAAAATTTCTTTTAACAGGACAAAATCGCCGATTAATTTTAATTATTCAATATCAAATAATACTCTAGAAGAGGGTTACTAGCACACGTGATCTAGGTGTTATCTTTACCAACAATTTAACTTTCGATCTTCATATAGAGCAAATTGTTAGCAAAGCTAATAAAATGTTAGGATTTATCTGTCGTACAACAAAAAAGAATTTTATAATATCTACACATTAAAAGTTTTATATTTTACTCATGTCCGATCTCACCTGGAATATTTAAGTGTTATATGGAATCCTTTTACAAAATTAAAGTAAACAGAATTGAATTAATTCAGAGACGCTTTCTAAAATTTCTTTGTTTTAAAAATAAAATTCGAATGAATTATTACAACAGATTGTTGTACTTTAATATATTATCTTTAGAGGATAGAAGAGCTTTATTGGACCTTAAAGAACTATATAAATTTATTAATGGTTTTCTATAATGACAATTCAATAATTTCCCGATTGGTTCTAAAAGTTCCGAATTATCCAACAAGACTCCATCATCTCTTTTGGTATGATCAATGTACAACCAATTTATGGATGAATTCCGCTTTAGTTAGGACAGTTAAAACATATAATAAGATGTCTCAAAAATGAATATTGATCTCTTGGCAATGTCTTTATCAACGTTTGCCCAAATTATTAATAAACTTCTTTGAACATTATTGTTTTTGTGTTGATGGAGAGTAAATATTCGAATTATGGTTTTCCGATTACAAATTAAGTATCTGGTTTTTTTTTTTTATTTTTTATTTATTATTATTATTAAAAAAAAAAAAATAAATAAACTCACTATTTTGCGCCGCCAGTACTCTCACTTGGTGTTTTAAGTTAATCTGAGTAATATTTTATTTCTTTAGTTCATTATATTTTTCTGTGTACTTACATATAGGTTAGAAAATATCTTTTATTTTTCTGTAATTTTTGATACATTTATTTGTGCACTTATATTTACTTAAATTAATTATTATGAAATATAATTTGTACACTGTTTCAACGTCTCAACCTATTTTGGACATCTGTTTCTTGCAGACAGTCTGTCGGTTGTGCTGCTGTAATTGATAAATAAATAAATAAATAAAAAAGATAGTAGTAAAAGACCGTATCCGAGATTTAGCAACAGATTGTAGCAAAGTTGTATCGAACGATTGTAGCGGAAGATGGTATCAAACGATGTAGTAAAAGATTGTTTTCAAACTAGTGTAGCAAAAGATCGTTTTTAACGAGTATAGCAAAAAATCTAAAATAACAGAAGAAACAATGTTGACCTCTACGTTGTATGCATAAATATGAAATTTTAAAATTACGGTGAACGCGCATAAGGACCAATTATCCATTTGGAGAATATTACTCGTATTGGATCTTCCTAGTATACGACGAGCTAAAAATAACGACACATGACAACGGATGGCCCAGAAACAAACAGTTTATTACCCTAATCAAAGTTATAGCACGGCACACACGTCCACCATCTTTTAGAATTTTTTTTTTTGAACAGGAAACGAGTGAACCGCGGACCAAGCGCAGAACAAACACCTTCGCGCGCCATCTAGAAACGGTAAACGAAAACAACAAACGTAATGCGGTTTGTACATTACCGTAACAACTCCTATTATTAATGCAACCTATAATAATTCAAATGTATGTCTAATTTTATCAAAAGAGTAAAAGTTTACCTTAACCATCAAATATTGATTATCAGAAGCATCATATAAAAAATTCTTCAATGTGTTTTCTTTCCTACTTAATATTCTTTGGAAACACTTTTAAGACTAGCCCTTACTTTGCAGTCTTTGACAAGGTTATGTTTTTGTGAATTTTTATTGTGAATTTCAGCGTTGAATACTTGTTCACATTGACAAACGCCAAGGCTTATTGGGTTTAAATTAAAATTCCTTGAAAAATAGACACAACTTCTTTTAATTTCTACACTTTCTTGAATAAAAAATAAACAACAAATAATTTTAGCAATCTTGCATCATATAGTTTTAATTTCATCTTAATTTTGATTATTTTAAATAATGATTTTTGGCTTGCGATTGTGGATAAAACGTTACATTGCATTCGTGTTTAAGGGCCAAATTCAGAGATATCATTCACTCTCAATCTACACTCAAACTCAGCTACAATTGTCACTCAACCTCAAAATGTGATTTATACATAAAACAAGACTACTTGGCCACCTAATTTAAGTAGAGAATTGAGGGCCGACCGACTACCCCTACATTGTAAACATAATCTATATCTGACAAATACTTCAGATGAGTTACTCAATGTATGTAGTTTTTGAATATCAAAGTTGAGACTACTCCACTAACCATTCAACTGAAAAGCAGAATTAATTGCCAACTGAGTGTAGTAGTAGTAGTAGTAGTAGTAGCTTTCTGAAATTTGACTTTAACGGTGGTCCGATGTTTCCTGGAAGAACAGTATGAGTAGAACCCTAACTCGCCCTATGAACCTGTAAATAAAACCTTTTAAGTTTTAAGCTTGATATAAAGGCCAGAAATCAATGTTGGTTTAATATTATTAAACTCAAGTCTAAAACACGTTTATAGTTAGTTAAATTACAACATTTCTTGACATTAGACATAAAGAACATGTAAAAACTGTTGCTGTTAGCAGTAGGTACCTAATAAAAATAACTATTAAAACTTTACAAACTTATTTTAGTTTGTACATTAATATCAAACAATTAAAGGATATTAAATAATTCCATATTTAATTTGTATTCAAGGTATAGTAAACAATCCAATATCATAAATTTGTATTAAATAAGCTTTACCGTTAAATTAAAAATAAGCATTAAACTGATATTAATCAACTTATTTAATTATTTGAATATATTCCAGTATTTATTGTTAAGTTGTGCATTGAAAATTAATTAAAACAATTATAATGAGAACGCATTTTAATTCAATAACAAAAAGGAAATAGGATAAATTTATTATTGAGGAATAAAGTGTCTAATCTTGAAACGTATAGAATTGAAATACACTTGAGAACACTCGTTTTCTCCACAATTTCAATTTAATCAACGAGTGATATTAAGTTTCCTTGCACATTACAGATTGAATCAATCAATCGTCGCAAGCAATTACAAAAGAAATTTGATGATAATGATATAGGAACAAAATTGTCTTTAACTTCTGCGAATGGGTGTATCATTACGTTTAAGTAGAGAAAGAAATAACTCAACTAGGCGTGAAATAAGCTCTCTTTACAAAAACTAATTTAGTGTTATTTACTAACAAAGATCTTTATTTAATTAAATAAAAAAATAAAAATGTTACGATAAATTATTAATTAAAATTATATTTCTTGGGATTTTTGAGGTGCGGATCTTATTCACTGAACTAAGCAATGTTATTGCAAATTTATAAACTAAACTCAATTTTTAGAAAAATCTAGTTTTTAAAATGGAATTGAAATTGTCAATATTATTTTAAATTTAATTTATTTGATACGTGCCCTTCTACCAAAAAAAATTATTATGTTATTACAATTTAACTCATCGATTTTAATTTATACCAGAACCGCTTTTAACCCCCTAACATGTTTTGCGGTTGCTTACTTTAATTTATAAGCTGTTTGATTTGAACTTAAAATAAGATCAAAGGACATTATCAGTAAATATTATTACTACGTACCGTAAATAATTTATTATTATTGTTATAACCTAAAAGAGGTTAATTGATATCTTTCTCATTCTATTTTATTTATTTATTTATTTGTACAATTTTTCTTTAGGACCAATCAAATCAAGGAATTAGTAGAGGTGAACGCTTGTGGGGGTACAACACTAAACTCCAAATTAAAACAATTTTAAGATAACATTTATAGAATAATTAAAATCGAATATAACGTTGAAATATTTACCTATTGGTAGTAAAATAAATTCAAATGTGGGACCTTTCAATTCACCAAGCAAAAATACTTCTTCTGATCACATTTAATTTCACTTCATTTCAATTTTTTCTTAAAAAAAAAGATACTGTTTTTCGACACTCAAACATACAGGTCCATGCATTTTTACCGTAGTTCAGTCCCATAATCATCAATCAGTTATAAATTTATCAACACAGAAAAAGAAATGTTAACTAGAGAATAAAAACAACACAAAATATGGAAAAAAATAACGTTTCTATTTTTCTTTTATAATTGTGTCACATGTTTGATATAATTAGCCCAATTTGTTTGTTTTCTACTGTTAGTACTTAAACTTTTGTAACAAAAGTTCAATTTTTAAAAAAATTGACAGAGATCGCAACACGTGGAATATATCACCTTCCAACACATTCATATTGTTAGTTCATTTTTTTTCTTCAACGCTCTTTATCTTGATACAGATAGAGGTTACAACATTTTTTACTAGAAACTCCAATTATTTTCATATTTCTATACCTATCCTAGAGATAGAATCAGCTGTTACAATAAATTTTTACCGTAGTCGCAATTTATCCCTTTAAATATTATCAATCCGTACCTGTATTTAACAAATCTTTTCAAAGTGGATGGCCACGGCCAAATTTCGAACATTTACTTATTCTGCCCGTTTTCGTTGCAGAAGCAAAGTGTATTTATGCC
This sequence comes from Abscondita cerata, assembly GCA_030710515.1. Classification (NCBI taxonomy): domain Eukaryota; kingdom Metazoa; phylum Arthropoda; class Insecta; order Coleoptera; family Lampyridae; genus Abscondita; species Abscondita cerata. The sequence continues at coordinate 15,091 of JALBCR010002389.1, read as the reverse complement.
ATTTTGTGATTTTTATTTTGCAAGGTTTAATTAATGCAAACCGAGTTTCGGATTTAATCACTATATTTGTGCTATTGAAACGAACGTTTTACGTTCAATTTTCATTCGGTAATTACCGGATAAGAAGAATATCACTCCTTTTGTTAATGCGCTTGTTTTGTTCCTGTTTTTGAATGCCACGAACATCTCGGCGTTCTGGCCAGGTATCCGACAATTACACATGTTGGAAATTTTAGTTTTGATTTGGTACCATTACAATTATGCTGATATCAGTGATAATCACGCAGCTCAGCTTGGTAGTGGCTTAAAAATTTTCCAATCTGCGTCATCTGCAGCATTTCCGAGGATCATCGGACACTACCAATTTCGGAACAGAACAGATGAGTACAAGCCTCAACGGGCCATTTTTTTAATTTTAATAATGATTTTTTTACATTATTCTGCACAACGAATTTATATTATAATTTATTTGATTTTATTTGTGGTTGCGACGAAAGTTCGGACCGATCGGGTGCAACAGTTTAATAATTTACTTTAATATTGTACATAAAAAATACTGTTATCTATAAATGTGGTCGAGGTTATACTGTATCATACTTTTTAATTTATTTATATTAACTAGTTTACACTCCAGAATTATTGTTGTTTTGTTTGATATTTTTTGCTATATTAAATCAATAGAATTTTTTTTTTATCGTTTATTATTGAGATTTCTGAACTACACAGTTACGTTGGACAAACATTACAATATCACAGCTTTTGATTAAAATACCTTGTAGAACAATATGCATTTTTGAGATTGAACATTTAATTACCATTTAGCAAATGAACTTAAAAATAATAGTGTATTTAATTATTTATTCGTATGGTTGCATTTTAAAAACTGTATTGTGATGTAATTGTTATTTATAGTTGCCCTAAAAGATTAATATAAATCTAGCATAGTGTGGTGACGAAACCGAATGAATGCAATTGTAAGATTGTCTTTGCAAAACATTTGCTTCAAGGTTTAGGAAAACCACTAAAACCTAATTTATGCCAACACTTACCCACTTTAGTATTCGTATCCAACAATATTAAGTAAGTGTGTAAAAATTAATAAAGGTAAATAAGAACATTAAATATAACTGTACAGCCATTGCGTGACAGACATATGATGGACTGGTCCAAGCGCCAGTCACGACAATCACTAAAAAAAAATAGTAGGTTAAAAAGTTATAGTGGAAAAACAGATAATCATGACAGAGAATACAAAATATTGCTAAACTTCAGATGTCCTTCAAAGAAAACCATAATATAGCTTCATCCGTTAAATTATAAATGTTTACAAACCCTCCTTTAAACTTTGTTAATTGACAATCCTTTACAATATGTTAATGGTCTCTGGTTCGTTTCTACAGTCACAATTTGGGTTAGAAATCTCTTCCCATTTAAACAACATAAAGTTGCATTTTAAATGGTCTGTTCTTATGCAATTTACTTTTGACCAAAATTTTCTTTTGTGATCAAAACCAGGTACTTCTATTGTTGGATCATCAATGAGATGTTTATTGAAAACATCAACTACAGACCATAATTATTTCCACGCTTCAACTTCAGAAAAATCCGTACTTAAGTAGTCTTGCAACCATTATAAGACTAATATAAAGTAACCATACGTGTACAAAGTTCTATATCAAATCGTGTCACCTCTGGATTGCACGACTTCAATAACTCAGTTTATAGGAACGGGTTTAATTAGTTCTTTCAATTTGGGTGAATCAGGGAATGAGCTAAGATTGAAAGTATCTGAAATACTAGCGAACAGTGTTGTTTTGAAGAATTGACTGATTGAAACTGATCGTTTAATCCTCGAAACCTACAGTGTGTGTTATTATTCGAAATGCTTGATTTTTATTGAAGTGGCTGAATGTTGAATGTAAGTAATTAGTTTATCCGTTGTAATCCAAATCATATGTTCGGTTCCAGATTTTCTTGTACGTTTGGTATATAAGGTACAATAGTTAAAAATCTCAATTAGCCAGGAAAAGAAAAGCCGCAAAAACCAAAGAAGGGCGCAAAAAGAACAAAAAATTAGGGTAATTGCAAAACAACACACCAAGCTTAAATTTCATGTCTTGTTTTACAAGACAATTTGTAGCTCACTTATGCCCATGCGTTAGGACAAAAATACGTCTTGTAAAACTCGTGTAACAATATGCTATTTTGATGGTTTAATGATTTTGCAAAAGTACTGCAAACTTTGTATTTTAGTTTATTTTAGAACCATCTTTATGAATCTATTACATTTTGATATCTGTCTACTTAGTCTCCAATATCATTCCGGAGATCTATTCGAAGTATGTTGTAGTCTATAGATAGTAGTAGAAGATATTGACACATTTATATGTATTCATACAGAACATTTTTATGTATACAAATTTAAGGACTCTTAATTTTATTATGTAAAATATTTAATATTATGCTATATCGTTCAAAAAAGCTAATTAATTGTACTAATAATTCTTGGTTTGCATTTTGATTCACCCTGTATTAATGAAGCTTCCGATAATAACGGTAACGAATACTAAACACAGCTAATAGACATGTTAATAACAATACATGTTAAATTATTATTTGATAACAAAGAGTTTAGGTGTCATTTTTACTAATAAAATACCCTATTCAAAACATTAGATGTTATACATTTTTAAAGCTTTTAATAAGATCTTTTGAATTTTAAAAGAAAATATTATGAGGTCAAAATAAAAAAAATCTTGAGAAAATTACATCTTTTTCCCGACGATGTTATCCTACAACGTTAGAAGTTAGAATTTAATCTACACGAATGTACACTCATAAAATTTAAAACTTGGACACCACAATTTTGTAAACAAAGTTTGCACATTGTGAAGCAGGCTTGGGGTATCATTTACAATTTAACAGCAGGTAGTCTCAGCAGGGGTTATCTTATAGAAGGACTGAAGAATGAATCATTACACTAAGTCTTAGAAAATAGGTAATTTACGTTGCTTACTTAATTTTTTTCTTTAAAGAATATATTTGAAGGTATCGCTAATTAAACACCATAGCTCGATTAATTATCGAATCAAAATTTTGTTTATTAAATGTTTACTAAATGACCAATGTAACAACCCTTAGAGCAATATGACTCAAAGGAAGTAAATTAAACAAGCAAGGATATTCTATTGTTATTGAAACTTATTCATAAAGTAAAGCCATTTCCTTATAATGCTAATGGACAGGATTTTCTTTTAAGTATTAAGATTACAATAGAGGACTTATAAACTTTCGAAAATATCTAATTATAAATATTTACACTGCAATTGCGCTTTTTCCTTAATAATTTCTTAGCAATAACATACACGTTCTTGGTTTTAAGTTGTCATAAATTTGATATGATATAAATTTGTGTTTCTAATATTACATCACAAACTAATCTTTATTCGCCAAAAATTGTTGCTTAAGTTGTAAAGCTTCGTACACACCTGAACAACAAACCGAGCAACAAACATAACAACGAACCGAAAGTCAAACAGAACGACAAACGATCTTTTATGATTTCCACAATCCGAACAACAAACGGAACGTTTGTGCTGTTCCCATAATTATTTTCAGTAGTTTTCAGTTCATATATATTTATTATTGAAGAAGAGAAAATTGCGGAAAACAAGAAGATAGTGCCAACCAAATTTTTACGCACAAAGAAGAGTAAAAATTATAATTTACTTCGCTTTTTTATTTTGAAATTTCCCGCCCAAATGATGCTAATAGGGACATCATTTTTTCTTGCATTCTTAAACACTGATTAATTTAAAACATTTTTCTTCTGTCAACTCCATAATATTACCTAAAACACAACAAACCCACAAAAGGGAGGACAAAAATAAATAATTTAATTCTCCCGCATAAGTTTGTTCGCCGTTTTGTTTAGATTCGTCCAAACCTGCAAACGCATTCGCGCGCATTTTCTTTGATGTCGGAGAAAAACCGACAAGTTGCGGGAACGCCGCAAACCGTTCGTGGAACAATCAGGACTTGCGAATCTGTTCTAAAATTCGTACGTAGCACCGTCAAAATTAATGTTCCGATTGCCGTTCGGTTCGTTGTTCTGTTTGTTCCTCGGTTTGTTGTTCAGGTGTGTACGAAGCTTTACAATAAGCATATTAATATGAACTATATCTTATGAAAGGAGAGTTATGTAACTATAATTAACGACTTAACGTTACGTTAGTAGATTCCATTTACTATTTACACATATTTTCTTGGAACATTCGATAATTAACTATCGGGATATGATGACCCTATACTTCGCAGGTTGTGCGCAACTGGATACAAGCAAATAACTTGGAGCTGTTACCCTGGCCAGCAAAAAGCCCAGATTTTAACATTATCGAAAATGTTTGGGCTCGAATACTTGCTGTTATCCGAAGACAACAAGGGCCAAATTTTATACCAGTAAACCGTAATGCACTAATTGCAGCCATTGATACCGCATGGGAAACGATTAATATTAATTATATTGATACCTTGATAGCGTCAATGAGCAGACGCCTCCAAGAATGTATCAATAATAAAATTTTGATTTCTTATATTTATTATATATAAGCTATGGTAGTTTTTAATTTTAAGCTATAACTTCAAATTATATTCTTTAAAGAAAAAATTAAGTAAACAACGTAAATTACCTATTTTCCACAAACGTTGCAGTGTTGATTCATTCTATATTAACTACATAAGATAACCCCAGGCACAATGTGCAGCTTTATATTTACAGAAAATGTGATGTCCAAGTTTTAAATTTCAATAGGTGTACCTACTGATATAGAGTGTGTGATTACCAGTCTCGATACAATAAGATGTCGAGATGATTTCTAAAGAACGTTAAAACGGTTTATTTCTTTCACATATAGTTTTGTTTTTTGGACGTAATGCATCAAATTTAAAATCAATAACGTAGATTATTATGTTGATGTCACCTTCAGACCCAAAAGAAAATATTTTACAGTATACCTTTATCACTAAATGTACGTCATTTTATTTGCTTTAACTGTCTAGTCTAGATTTATGATGAAATTAATATCAAGTGTTGTGCTGGTTTCAAGAAAAGACAATAAATTTTCTCAGGATGCATTGATAGATGTAAATAAACATTCAGACATTTGCTTAAATTTGACACTCTTTTGTCGTTCCACTTACTATATTCATATTTACATAAAATGTTATAAAATCTCAAATGTTTTTTTCAAAAGATGGTATAATGGGTGACTGCAACACATTATTTTTTGAACCTGTGAATCGATTAACGCATTACCGTGAGCATGTCGACAAATAAATGCGTATTGTACTTACAGTGTTGAATAGGTATACCATATTGCGGTGGATTACCACTATAAAAAAATTGTTTTACCTAAGAGACATCTTGTTTTAACTTGTAATCTCAGATGCAGTACGTTCCCAAATAAAAATTAGTTATACATATAGATTTAATTAATTTTATACAAAGACTTTTACCAAATTTTACCATTGATTTTATTGGTCATGAGCATGCATAAAGAGTTCAATTTAAATTAACAAAAGCAATAAGTTCTTATAACAGCTTGTATCGTGTTAATTTCACACCTGCGTGTCAATCTTCATTGTCTTCTAATCATTAGATGCATCAATTAATTTTATGATACCGGTTGAGTAATTAATTGTTTAACACTTTTTTACTTATTATTGTCAAAGGAATATTTTATTTTATTTAACCGTTGACGGTTTTGGTTGCATTTCAAAACTATCCGTGTTGCTTCTTTGAATCTTGAAGTAAAGGTATTTCTTTTGCGTTGGAACTTATTACCTTCTTTCACTTTCCTCATTCAAACGTTAGGTTTTTAAATGTTTTCTCATTTCTACTTCCACATTACCATTGTCTCGTCTCACTCTTTATGTTTCACCATAGTGATTTTATCACAACTAATTTTGATATACTTTTGCAAGCGTTCATTTTATCGCTACACAAAACTCATTATCTTTGTTTCATTAATTAAATAGAAATTAATTTTTATGTACAAATCAAATTCTTTGATTAACATTAATTAATTATGGTTTACAAAAATATAGATTGGTTTTTAGAAAACTACTTAAATTTAATTTTCTTTCTTATTTAAATATAAACTCTCAATCATAATTTTATTTGTTTATTTCTTGTTTAAGCATAATTTTTGTTTATTTATTCAAAAATATCTTTTCCACTGCAATATACTGTCTATCACAAAAATATTATTACGTTTTTACAAAAATCAATCCTTAATTAAGGTTGGTAAAAATATAAAAACTGCATTACGTATTTTTTTTTGTATTGTCAATTCTTTAGTGCTAAGGAGAATACTTTTTGTTGGCAGAAAAGAAACTACCAAAGCAATGTTATAAGTTTACATGTCTAAGCTGATGTTCACAAGCTTAGGCTAAATATGAAAAACATTACATCTTGATAAGTTTACACTGATATCTTTGAATATCTTTGAAATAATTGGATTTGACTTTTTGTGTTTATAACAGGTTATGTTAAAATACCCAAATGATGTTAATAGGTCTTTTCAAACATCTCGACAGAGCTAAAATCAATTAATACATTTAACATAACCTTAATGTGGCATGTATGTTCATCAGGTAACATCAAACCACAAAACAGTTGACTATTGCAAAATTAAGTATCAAAAAAATATTTATTTATGATCAGAATAAAAAGAAATGCATATTTTAATTTCTTCTTTAAGTGCTAATTAGTTCAGCGTTAATGATTTAGCAATGAACGGATGAGGTAGATTGGCCCAGAGGAAAAATGGCAAGAGCAGTATGAGGCATGGTAAATGTTCTATATCTAGGAAGCTGGTTCCGTGCAGAGCTCTTTCACTCATTTTACCCTATAAAATACGAGAACTAATTATGTCTAATAACTCAGAACGTAGAATTTTTCAATTTTGTATTACTAATGGTTTAGCGTTATTACCAGTAGGTTCGTAACAGAAAAAAGTTTTTATGACAGGCTGAACCGTGTGTAATAAAAAGGCGGTAAGTGCCGTGCCCGGAAATGTGACAATAAATTCTATGATATGTTTCCTTTTTTAACAGATTTTTTCTGAGAAGCAGATTTCGTTTAAAATAGAATGGAAGCTGGATTAATAAAGAATGATCGATTAGGTAACAAAACTTTTGAAATATTGATAGCATGTTAGAAACTTTTAGGAAAACTGTTAGAGCCTTTTTCTGTATTTAAAGCAAAGTTAAATTAGAAACGATCAATCAAACTTATTTACGTATAAAATTTATAGATTTTATCATGCATATTTTATGTAGTTCATCTAGATTTCATGCAGTCTGCTTGAAATTAAGGTACTAACAACATGTAATTAAATAAAATAAAATATTTATATATTTTAACAATTATAGTAGAATAAAAAACTTAATGTTCATCTTTATCGATAAAAATAGTGATAGTCTGTTAATTTCACAAATAACATTCATTCCAATAAATGCAGGAGCCAATTTGTAACTAAAATCCTTTATTTTCAAACATTATTTAAAATAATAGAGTAAAATCACATAGACAATACCCAAAGTATTTCTCTACTTAAAAGTTGGTCAGTTTTTATTCTAAATAGCCGACATATAATTGGTTGATGTACCATTGTTCAAGGGCATTTACTCTATTGATTTATAATAGTCAAATAATTAAAATTATTTAATTATTTGTAAGTTAGTCAATGACTTTAGTTTTTAGGCAACGTCAATCAATTATTGGTAACTGTCATTTCGCTTTGTTATTATTGTTGGTTATTAATTACTTCATTTTGCATTACTTTTATTTTAATTTTTTAAGAGCAAAGTCGCTTAGTTTTATACAGGTAAACTTTTGGGTCTAGGGGCGACAATTGGATGTTCAATTTTTCTTGCATACTTTGAACAAGAAGTTGATAATAGAGTTCTTTGAATTCCAATTAACATTGTATTCAAGACTTGAAAACAACGTTGCTTCAATCTTAGTAATTGTTACCTAGACAACAACGTCATTAAACTTTCATTAAATCACTAAGCATTGATCCAAGTAGGACTTTATCAAAACAGGAAGAAGAAACCACAAAAAATGGAAAACCGAGAGTTTGCCAGAATCTTCAAAAATGTGTAATTTTCTTATTTTTCGACTTCATAAAACTTTCTCTATTCAAAAAATGTTGTCCAATTCAGCGATTTACTGCATGCAAGAGGGTCAAATCAAAACCATTACAAACGCCCTTTTAAAATTTATAATGTAAAATATGATTCACATTTTATATGTCATCAAATGTAGAAGTTAAGTATGTCATTAAAGTGCAGTGTGCTTGATTGGCAACACCGGTTTCTAAAATTAAACTATGACATTCTATTCAAATTTAGTTTGCATTTTCTAGAGAACGGCTGGATAGTATAATGCGGATCTTGCAGTTACTAGTATGAACTAATACTTTAGCAATCAGCACTTCCATTTAACCCCGCAAAGTGCTAATCAATCCAAATACCATTTTCATCCCAATTCCCCGAAAGATGTTACATTCTAACATCTTGAATGTTTCCCTTATACACAAATATACGTCAAATTAAATTTACTAAGAATTTAAATGCATTCTAAGTAGAAATATGAGCTACATTTATACATTTAAAAATAATACAAAAACAATTAGTAGCTTTGAGTTTATAATCATGTTATACATTTATTTCATGATATGCTGAATACTCTGTACATTTAACAAGTACGTTTGATTCAATAAATAGTATACGTAATTTAGATTAAGGGCAAGTATACTGTAGTGTGATTCTTTTGAATTTCAACTAAGACTGTTTTAGCTAACGTCGTAATAGTAAAATTATATCAGATCACTCTATGCTATTTTCTCAAAAAATTATAATACAACTGTATTATTTTTAAATGCTTTAGAAGAATCATCAAACAATATAATATATACAGGGTGTCATTGAAATAATAGTTGACTGTCGTAACTTTGGTATGCGTCAATATATTTTGCAACCCATAATATATCAGTCAATAAGTCCCGGGCTAACTACCAGATAGCGCTACTAAAAATATCCATATGATTTTCTGAAAGTACCGACCTTCAAAAGGATACTGTCAAAATTGCATGACGTTTGGTTTATTATTTATCGAGTTACAGTGGTTTAAGTGACGCTACTTTTGTGATTCTTAAAAAAGATAGATTTAAAGCAATTTCGTGTGTTGACATACCATTGCTTTTGATGGGAAAAACACCGATCAAGCTTAAGCTTGGCTTGAAAAATGTTATCCGGACCCTGCTCCATCAAAACGACCATTAAACGATGGTTTGCCGATTTCAAACGTGGTTGTACGAACACCGATGATGCTGAACGCCCTGGATCGGCCAAACAAGGCAGTTATTCCGGAAAACATTAAAAAACCCTAAAAATCATCCTGGGCAATCGCAAAGTAAAGTTGTAAGGAAATAGCTGACACTCTGAAGTTAACAAAGGTAGTGTTTACACCATCATACACAAACATTTGTGTATAAAAAAGCTATTTCCAAATAGGTGCCGCGTTTGCTCACACCAGTGCAAAAACAACAACAAGTAGATTATTCAAAGACCTGTTTGGAGATGTTCACGCAAAATAAGGAGTTTTTGTATCGGTAAATCACAATGGATAAAACATGGATTCACTACTTCACCCCGGAATCAAATCGGCAGTCTGCTGAGAAAGCCGTTCAAAGCCGTCAAAAGACTCAAACATCGGCTGGAGAAGAAGTAATGCCCTCTGTATTTTGGGATGCGAATAGAATTTTATTCATTGACTACTTGAAAAATGGAAAAATAATCAACAGCGGTTTGTTGGATTGTTTAAAAGCCGAAGTACCCAGAAAAGGCCTCATTTGAAGAAGAAAAGGTGCTCTTTTATCCAAGACAATGCACCGTGTCACAAGTCAATAAAAACAGTCGCAAAATGGTCCAATGGGTTGCAATTGCTACCGCACCCACCGTATTCTCCAGATCTGGACCCCAGCGACTACTGGCTCTTCGCAGAACTTGAAAAAGATGCTTTGTGCAAAGAGATTTGGCTCAGATAAAGGAAGTGATTGCCAAAACTGAAACTTATTTTGAGTCTCGATAAATCGTTCTACCGGTGGTATCAGCTTCAGAAACTTTGGAATTATTGTACCACTCAAAAAGGAGAGTATATTGGTGACTAAAAATGAATTTTGGCAAAAAAAATGTTGTTTTCATCTAAGCCCGGGACTTACTGACCGATGAGTTATGTTATCCAATGTGGTTTTACGTCATTTACAAATATAGTGTATCCTGTTTAAAATAAATAAAAATAAAATAAAATAATCTGGGTTTACTTTATTAAAAAGCCGCTTAAGTATTTAAATACAGGGGTAAAACCAAAAATCGATATTTTTAGAAAACCTTAATATCACCCTGTACAATAAAAAGGTTATTTAATAAAAATAACGGTGGTTCAACTCATTCTGAAATATTTCTTCACATTTTTGTCGGTGACGGTACTTTAATTAGAACAAAATAAAGTAGTAAGCCAATAAATAAAACAATCTCTATTGATTTTAATCATATCAAAACTAAAAAATGTCTTTCTTAGAAAGCTAACGTAGCGGATTTTATATTGATTTAGTTTCAAACTCTAATAAGGATTTAACTTTTAAAGTTACTCTGGAAGTGATATGGTGCAGATGCTTCTGTAGCTGAACTTTATATATGTTGTAAATTAGGTATCTCTAATCTTTAATAGTTGGTTAAAAGCAACTGCCAATTGACGACAAAAACTTTCTAATAGGCACATACCTGTTTGCGTTACTTGTGTGCTGCAAGTAATTGAAGCCTTTGGCTTGATTCTAATTGATATCTTACAATAATAATACATGGTTTTGCCACGTAATATAGTAAATTGTTCTACTAGCAACTATTATCGTGAAAACGCATAACTTACTTGGAAAACTACATTGATGTTTTCAAAATAGCTCTTTCCCGCTGTGCCATTAGGTACTGCATCTTGTTTGATCAATGTATCGTGTCGTATAGTTTGCTTTGAAACTTCGTTTACTGTTTTAGAGTAACCTTACTTCTCTTAAGGGGCAGTTTTCAATCTCTGATTAAGGTTAACTTTCGGTTAATTTCTAATATTATGACAACAATTATCGCTATGACAGTAAATCCAAAATTAATGTTAATCAATACCTGAAAAACTGGCCGTTACTGATTTGATCTGAAAATTTATTTTCTTATATTTCTTGAAGTATTAACTAGTCTTGGCAAATGTAAATTTTGTTTTGACTCCAGTTTCTTTTGTATTTAAATTTCTGTTTGTAAATGGAATATAAAATATGGCAAAAATGTAAGCTCAAAAATTAATACAAAAATTTGAAAATTAGCTTCTAAATTAGGATTGTTTTAAATAAATATAATGCACTTTTTGAACAGTGGTCAAATAAGAAAATTACTTCTGATCTCAAACAGCATTTTACTTAGAAAATGATTTCCTATCATCGTAGTGTTTTTAAGTACCTGAGGTGTGAAGTAGGGGTGAGTTGTAAAGACGTTCTCCGTTTCTATACGTATATAAAATAGCCTAAATCCAAACCTTCATACGTAAAATTTTGAGAAAATAAACAAACGCGCGTATGACAGAAGTATTCTGCGTCTTTCTGGATGACCCTGCTGACAATCGCACTAGAAACTGAGTAGGCTGCGGAGAATAAAAAATTACGTCTAAATAATTAATAAAATACTACTAAAGATTTTACCAAATGACAACAACGAAATGAAATCATTTGATTCTTTGTGTAATCTCACACTCTACAAAAAAGGATTAAAAAGAAATTGCTGATTATTACAAAAACTTATTTACATAAAAAATAATTAGTATTTTTAAGGATTTCAAAACACATAAAACATATACAAGCGATTGCATTTGAAATAAAAAGTTTATTATTATTTAGAAAAAGTAAAATCTGAGAATAATGTAATTACCACCATAATATCGGTCGTATTACAAGACCCTTGCTCAACAAAATCTATAAAAATCGTTCAAGCCGTTTTAGAGATAATTGAGGCGTTCATTACTTGAAACTCACTCTGTATGAGAGTAATGTCCAAGTAAGAACTCTCTCTTACGGGCAGCCAGTTATAAGAAACGATGCCAAGGTGGAGTTATGGCCCAAGACCTGTAGGGGCCCTTATTTAACATGGATTGCCCATACAATAGCCACCTAATTTCGTTGTAATTACAAAAAAAATATTATATTTCTGAAAATGATTGGATTTTCGCTGAAATTATTGTCTTACAAAGGCATTTTCTTATTTCCTCATTCTTATTGGAATGTTTAGTTAGCATTGATAAGTATTTCAATTTCTAATCTTATTCATTGATTGTTCACTACTAGCAATAATACCCGGCGTTGCTCAGGTTACGCAGGTCACTGTAGGTCTACTTTTTGGGCTGCGTTTAAAATCTGTACAGTCGACTTCACACTTTTCACTCCAAGTCGTTTATAATTTCCAAAAATTGTTATTCTACTGTGATGGTTCTAATGGTTCAATTTATAAAGTAAATAACAACTTTTTCGCCTACCTCACGAAGTTAGATGAGCGCCGAGTTTAATGCGAACTTGTTTGTTTATTATTATTTTAACCGTTTTAACTGAAACAAACTTAGAAAATGTTCTTCTAGTATAGTTATTAAATACAAAATATATTAATAACAAATAAATTGTTTTATAACAGACGTAAATGACCAATTGATACATTCTGATGATAATCAAGCCAATCTGGCACCAATTAATACTGTTCTTACCCATATTTGTAATCTCACAGAACTTAACCTCTTTATTTTACTTGCTGACAATGACAACAACTGTCCATATTCGTCCTATCTTCTAGTTCGCTGTTGAGTTTTACTTGGTTTCACTTTTGTACGGTTTAGTTTTAAATCTCCAACACACCCCTGTAGTTTCATTCGTCCACTTGATATTTTGGTATTGCCCTTTAGTATTTTCTTTCTAGCATGACACCGTTAACTTAAAATATAGACAAATGTCACGGCTAACCTAAAATACATGACACATATTTTGTGTATCTACGACTTCCACTTGTCACGTGATATTTTAGTTTGAATCCTTTATTTCTTTCTTTCTAGAACGTGACTGTTAACCTAAAATACATATCAAAATACGTGTAAACCTAAAATGCTGACATATTTTACATTTGATAAACGGTGTTGCCCGGGTTACGCAGTACCATGTATACCTACTTATTGATACCCGGCGTTACCCGGGTTACGCAAACCCATGCGGCGCCACTTTTTGCTTGTACGTGCAAACAATTTATCTTTGATAGCGCCAGATTTTTTGGTATAATGGCCAACATTATTTTAGTTCAGTTTCAAATATGAACGTCATGGGTCCTCCTTTTGCTCTATTTAGAGATACTCATAGATTAACCGGTTGTCTGCACTTTCCTCGGTTGCGGAAAATATATTTGTATTCGATTTAACACTGGTTTTATAGTAGTAGAACAATAAGTAATCGTATTAGTTTGTTATCGTACAAGCATATTTTTGGTAGGATGAAGGTTTTCTTATATGATTTCCCCATTTGCTTATGCGAACGTATAAATATGTTGTTGTAAACGTAAAAGTATTTCTGTCTACAAACAGGACGATAAGATTTAAAATAACCATAAAAATCTTTTTGAGTACTATAAACTATAAGCTCCGATAATGCTTATTTTGTAAAATACTTATACGAGGATGTATTGATATCTAGTTAGCCTAGACCAGTTCCTTGCATAAACAAAATATTGCGTTACCATAGCAACGAACAATAACTTATTAGAAGTGTCAGTGTAAAGTTTGACGTCAAAAAAGTAAACCAGAGTCACGCAATAAATTAAATGAAAAAGATGTCCACCGAAATTGTGAAAATCGAAAAATTGAGTATCGAGCCATCATCAAGTACCTGTATTTAAAAGGGTTAAGAGGTAAGCAGATTTACGAAGATATGCTTAATACCCTTGGTGATCAATGTCCTTCGTATGCGACCGTCAAAATTGGAATGCAAGCTTCAAAAGAGGTAAATTTTCCATTGAAGATGATGACCGATCGGGAAGGCCAGTTTCTGTGTCAGTCCCCGAAAATATCGATGCAGTTCATGACATGATTTTATCAGACCGTCGAATTGGGCTAAAACGGATATCTGAAGCACTGAATATTTCATACGAACGCGTTCATCATATGGTTCACGTCAATTTGGACATGAGAAAATTGCTGCAAAATGGATCCCCAAATGTTTGAATGTTGACCAAAAGCGTGCAAGGGTAGAAGCATCGCGTTCGATCTGTGCTCGATTTGAAAACGATGTAGACTTCTTAAACCGAATTGTTACTATGGATGAGACTTGGGTACATTTCTACGATCCAGAAACAAAGCAACAATCGATGGAATGGCGACACTCTGGTTCTCCAAGACCTAAGAAGTTTCGTGTCCAAAAATCTGCTGGAAAAGTTCTTGCTTCAGTTTTTTGGGATTGCCATGGAGTAATCATGATTGATTTTTGGATAAGGGTAGAACAATAACTGGAGATTACTATTCGACATTACTGACCACTCTACGGGAAAATATTAAAGAGAAAAGACGCGGAAAGCTATCCAAAGGTGTTTTGTTTTTGCAGGACAACGCCCCTGCACACAAATCTCATGTTGCCATGCAAAAATTCGTGATTTAGGGTTTGAATTACTAGAACACCCCCTTATTCACCCGATTTGGCTCCGTCCGACTATCACCTCTTTCCTCAACTGAAAAAAAGTTTAAAGGTCGTACATTTTCTTCCAACAAGGAGGTAATAGAAGCTGTGGAGGTCTGGTTTGCAGAGCAAGAAGAAACATTTTTTTGAAAGGTCTAGAGACGTTGCAGGTTCGCTGTAATAAATGTATCCAATTAAGAGGAGAATATGTTGAGTAATAAAATATTTTGACATTGAAATTTTGTTTGGTTCTATAGTAGGCTAAGAATTTTTCAATATATCCTCGT
>JALBCR010002388.1:0-80416 GCA_030710515.1 Abscondita cerata | reverse complement strand
TAGAATCATCGCGTTTGATCTGTGCTTAATTTGAAAACGATGTAGACTTCTTAAACCGAATTGTTACTATGGATGAGACTTGGGTACATTTCTACGATCCAGAAACAAAGCAACAATCGATGGAATGGCGACACTCTGGTTCTCCAAGACCTAAGAAGTTTCGTGTCCAAAATCTGCTGGAAAAGTTCTTGCTTCAGTTTTTGGGATTGCCATGGAGTAATCATGATTGATTTTTGGATAAGGGTAGAACAATAACTGGATATTACTATTCGACATTACTGACCACTCTACGGGAAAATATTAAAGAGAAAATAAGCGGAAAGCTATCCAAAGGTGTTTTGTTTTTGCAGGACAACGCCCCTGCACACAAATCTCATGTTGCCATAAAAAAAATTCGAGATTTAGGGTTTGAATTACTAGAACATCCCCCTTATTCACCCGATTTGGCTTCGTCCGACTATCACCTCTTTCCTCAACTGAAAAAAAGTTTAAAAGGTCGTACATTTTTTTCCAACAAGGAGGTAATAGAAGCTGTGGAGGTCTGGTTTGCAGAGCAAGAAGAAACATTTTTGTTTAAAGGTCTAGGGACGTTGCAGGTTCGCTGTAATCAATGTAGCTAATTAAGAGAAGAATATGTTGAGTAATAAAATATTTTGACATTGAAATTTTGTTTGGTTCTATAGTAGGCTAAGAATTTTTCAATATATCCTCGTACTATCATGCCTACTTTTATATCCGTAAAAATCAAATTTCAATTCACTTTAAGAATCCAATTCACTCCGGACCATTTCATATAAGCCAACTAGGAAATTCTTTTTCTGTCCGGATTTCTTCTTTTTCTACCTTGTTTTGAAGAACCAGTTAAAGTAGTCTGTATTTACTGGGATATCGCATGGCATAGCCAAGATATTGCAGTTTCCGTTCTTTTATGTAGTATTCTCCTAATCTTTTTTGTTTCTCGATTTCCGTCCGGTCGACCGTTTTCCGATTTTTACGTTTTAAGATCTTCGTATGCAGCTTCTCTGATATGTGTTAAAATCATTTCCCATCATTGTACCCCTATTAATGGGGTTTATTTAAGTTTTTTTATTTGAGTTCTTCGCAGTTCTTTGATCGTAAGACCCTATGTTGATGTAATATGTTCTTTTGATTTCCACAAAAGGTTTTTTTCTTATTTGGTATAAATGCAAGATTTATTTTGGCTTGAAACATATATGGCCAGTTCCTACATTATGTGAACGTCCAGGAAATTTGAAGCGGATGGATCCTTAATAATTATAGTAATTTACGAAACAAGTAACGTTAGGATGCTCGTACTTACATACTACAGATTTCTACAAATATTCCATGAGGTGGCGACACCGACTATCTTTTGCTTATAAAGCAGATGCACGATGCGTTGAAATACTGTAGCTATTTTCTTTTATTTTTGTAGACTAGTGTTTGAGCTATCCTATACTGTGTGACGGTATTTCTCCGCTATCGCATTCATATTTTTGGCGTCTTAAAATTAATTTCTAATTGAATATATGCCTATAGCTTGGGTAATTCCGGTTGCGTCCGTGCTTTCCTGGTACAAACATTTCAAGTGCTAACGTTTATAGGAAGTTTATAACTTTAGGTTTTCGACCCTGAAAATTCTCTACTGAAAGTTCTAAAAGTACGTCGTTCTTTTTTACTTTAACTGCTGACGCATCAAGTTGATATTTTCCCTAAATCCGAAATTTAAGGGGAACCGAATGTACTAATTCCATATTATTTGGATAGAACACCCAAGGAAAAGGTTCCATTAAAATTAAGGGATAAGCACTCATCATTTTGTTTGCGTCGGAAGTATAGTTTCTTGCTAGATTTCTACGGTTTACGAAAACTTTTTTACCGCCATTTTCTATACATCGTTGCAGACCACCTGTTGGAATTTGGATAAAAAATAAATATTAAATCGAACAACGAGGCCGTGAATTAGGATGATATACCTGTTGATGTACTGATCGAACTAATCGAAACTAATGTAAAATAATCGCTGTATCCTTTGCTGCTAAGGGCTTCTTCAAGATAAGCAGTGACCTTTCTCTGATCATTTTGGGCAGGTCAAACTATCCATACCTAGCCAACTGGTTTCTCATCTACTTTTCTGGAAACTACCCTTCGTCTGTTCTGGATGTGCAGCTGTCGAGTCTATCTACATCCGATCGCAGCCTACGTCTACCAATAAGCTAAGTCAAATCTTTTGCATGTTATTATCTTTATACTGATTACGGTAACGTACATGTACACCGCAGTGAATTTAACAACATAACTATTGCGCATTGTTAGTGGATTTTTGTAAGATCTTTTGAAAATCGTTTAATGTGTTGCGCCTTCGAACTATTTTATATTTACTGTTGGGGTGCCGGTGCCCTATGTACTTTGTCTTGATTTAATTTAACGTCATTAATTGTCACACAAATTGGTGTGTATAGCATTCGGTTAGCTATTTGTAGAAGCGATCGTAAAATTTTAGACTGCGTCCACGCCATTCTACAGTTTTGCCTATATGACTATGAGAACAAATTGTTCTATTTAACGTTATTTTATAAATTTATATATTGTGCTTTTCTTTCTATCATATCTATAATAATTATATTTCTACCATCCTACGGTTTGTTTTCTATGTTTTACGAGTTCCTAGTTGGTCTGGAAGATCCCCTAGACCTTCTACTAGGTGGCGCCCATATCACTTATCTCTGCAGTGTGGAAGCCTTAGTTGTAATTGTTTATAAGTACACCCACGACCACTAATTGAGCTGCTGGTCAGGTTTTCGACACTGCTCCCTAATTTATAGTTTGTTTACAAATTTATGTATATGTAGGTGCCGTTCTTAATTCTGCATTGTCATGGCTGCTGTTGGCAGGAATTTATTTATTCGTATGGTACATTTTCATTACTGTATTGTGAAGTAAGTTTTATGTATGGTGCCTCAGAGGATAAGTTTAAACCTATATAGTGTATTACTTGTTATATGCGTTAAAAATGCGTTTAGCTTTTTTCGCGATGTTGAAAAGTTTACAGCCAGCAACTTAGATACATAGTTTAGATTTCTATAAATATTACATTTTGATGCTTTTAAAAAGAGAGAATAGTTTGAAGAACCAGCGTTACTCGTATTTAAAATGGTCGAGTAACGTTAAAAGCAGTTAACGTTACAAGTATTGTGACTTTATTCATTGTCTAGGAACGTAGGTAGTAGAAATGCAACAAATTTTCTATAAAATTAATATGCGAATGTAAATATCATAAATAACACCATCACTTTATGCTATACGTTTAGCACACAAACTAGGAAATTTTGAAGTAATGTTTTATTGTACTGTTTTGTAACTATAGAATATAAAAAATAGGAAAGTATATTATAAAAATGTTAAAGAAATCATTATCATATTTTAATACTAAGTTACTGATTATTAGTAGATTTAAGTAAATAAATATGTTGTTCTCAAAATTTATAGTAGAAAACGAAGATTTATTTGTAAGAAAAAGAAGCGAAGATTCTTTTAATGCCATATAATTCAAAATTAAGTGTGTTTTTGTATCAAAGTTAGTTTTGTATGAAAAAGATTTATGTACTGTTATATTATTATTTGTTATTATGAGTAAGGGAATTCCACATGATACTGTATAGTTATTTTTCGCCAAGTTCGCTGTGGGACATCGTCGTCGTGTTCAATGATTCGAATGGACATATATTATTTTTGTCGCAGAGGGTGTAAATATGATGTCACAAAGCCATTTGTTAGCGTGGCTTCCTGCTTGGTCTGTTTGCAGGAAAACCGCCGCCCGATATGTCGCTTCATATTTATGATCTATCTCCGACATTGCTTTCTGTATTTCGGTTAACATGTGCACAAGTGCAATATAATACTCTTATTACATCAAAATTTTAACGTTAACCCATTTATGTAGAGAAAAGGAAAAGCTTTTCATTTTAGTGTTACCAATAAAAACAAGACATTATTATACATCAATTTGATAGAAGGAAGAATATTATACAATTTTACAGAAACAAATGAATGCATGTGATTTATTAAAATTTACCACAGTAGTTATGTTAATTTGTTATTCTAACACAAGTACTATAAAATCACTTTTAGTTTATAACATAGTAACACTATATCCGGTATCCCACTTTGGTATTCGCACCCCTTTTAGTCTGAAATCGTTAAAATAATGTTTCAAATGGGTAACTAATTAGTACCCATTTTTCTAGTTACCGCTCTACTATTATACTACATTCACCTAGTTACTGATCGAATAGGCAAATTTCTTCGAAAAAACGGCATAAAACCTATTTTTACATCTTCTGACAATATCTCACAAGTTTTACCTTTTCCTAGGATAAGTTTCCCACTCTTTCTTCTCAAGTGTATATCGTATCCTTGTTCATTTGGTTTAGTTTACATAGCTGAAACTGGTCGCTCTATTAGTACACAGATTTTGGAACATGACCGTTGTGTTAGGTTAAAATACGATTCTAAGTCTGCTATGTCTGTGAATCATTTCAATACTGGGCACAAGATAGATTTTGATAATTCCGCTTTGATTGCCAAATCTTATTTCTTTTCAATAGAAAAACTAGGAAGAGTATAGAAATAATTAAGCATCCCAATAACTTTAATCGCGACCGCCCCCTCTTCTATTTTGAACTAATCAAAGCTGAGGTTTACCAACCGTGACGTTTCCCTTCTATTTCCTTAATTATTCGGACTTCTTTTAGTCTAGAATCTGGCTTAGTTGACAAGTTGATTACCTAATTTTTAAAAGTTTTCCTTGAGCTTTTGTTTGTTTGTTTTAAGTTTTTTGCCCAGATGAAGACCATTACGATAGATGGCGAAACGTTGGTTACTACGGTTACCATTTGCACACGGTCTAATCCCGGATGACGATTTTGTTTTTAACAATGACTCCGACATTGGAAGCCTCAATTCTTACAGAACTCATTATTCTAGTTCAGTTTAGTTACCAAAAAATCAAATTCGACCGTAGATATAATGTTGATGTTTTCTTCTTTGATTATAATTAAAACTACAAATTTTATTATTCAAAAATTATAATAAAATTGCAATTATTGTAAGTGTGTGAATTATTGGATGTTTTTAGTAGAAGCTTATGTATTCTTTTCCACCATGATTTTCATTTCTTTAATGTGCATTGCATTTATAGTAAATTTTGATGGTGACTTTGGTGAATCTTTACCGGGGTGAATATAAACTATTTTCGGCGATAAAAAATCGAAAATACAGAAATTCAATGTTTCTCAGGTAGCAAATCAAGTGTCACTTACTGTCGTTGCTCTTCGCCCACGTTTGGCGGAGTTTGGAACCACTTCTCATCATAAACTATAAAATGTACCACAATAAATCAAAACGAAACTCTGGCTTATTAACTGTTTCAACGCTTTTAAGTTTGATGAAATATCAAATTTGGCGTTGTGTCCAAGTTCCTTACTTCAGCGGTGTCCAAATCAAACTTTAATGAATCGGTGGGCTATTAGTCCAGTTTAGCGTTGTGTCCATGTGTTAAAGTGAGCGAAGTGTCCAACTCCTCTTAATCACGATAGACTAAAACTTGAAAATGAAAATTGGGTTTTAGAAAAAATACTTCAAATAGAAGTTATAGATAATAAAATTTCCAACAACTTTCTTTTTGTAGTTTTTTTTGTATTAATTAATATTCTTGGGGATACTGAAAAATAATAAGTGTGACCCAAGTATCATATCTCAGTAATTACTTATTGGTTTAATTGTACGAGACGGTAAAACGTCTGGGCCCTTTTGAATGGAAGAGAAGAAATAACTTGTCAGTTCATGGTATAAGGCGTCGTTTTGCGACGAATGTAGCTGCTTTTTAGGCCTAAGCCAAAGATTGCGGCCTGAAGAAGTAACTACATTAGTTGCGAAACGTCGTTTTATACCAACTGACAAGTTATTTTTTGTCTTTCATTCCAATGGTTCCAGACGTTTTACCATCTAACATAATTAAACCAATTATTCATCTTTGAAGATCCTACAACTGAAACTTTAACATAACAAGTAATTACTTATCAGATCCTAATAAATTGTGTATAATAAAATTACAAAATGGGTAAAATGATTATTTTGTAAATATTTTTAGGAAGGGAAAGTGTATTATAAATCACACCTACTTAAAGGCCAAGTTTAAGAAAAATCAGACCAGCGGTTTTCTTGATATTGTTTACATACGCAGAACCGACCTCGAGACTGATTTTTTTACTTATTGTACCATACTAATACTCGAAAAAGTGAATGAGGGGTGTTAAAATTTTTGGTTCGGAAACTATCAAAGAACTGCCTTATTTATCAGATATTTAGTAAAAGTGGATTATAAAATCTATTTCTGAACATTATAAGTAAATCATCGTGAGTGCAAATTAGTTCTAAATTTGATAGATAAAGATTGTCAATTTTGTTTCTCATTTGGAAAATTTTTAAAGAGTTTTTGGCGTAACGGTTAACATCTGTGACAAAATTATATAAAAGAATTTGGTTATTAACTAACTAGTGAATTCTCGTAAAACCACCTGCTTCATCTTCCGAGAATGAAAGCACTTTGTTCCATGAGAAATTCTCTAACCAACAATTGATCTGGCTTCACATGTTGCCTCCAAGATTATGTGATATTTTCCTTAAAGACACAAATTTACGAGAACAACTCACGAACCATGGAAAAAAATTTGATTGTTGATGCGGCAGAACTCAGCTTTCGTTGTTTTGAATTTTGAATTTATTATTTTAACTTTGGCGGAGTGTTTTAACTCTGAAAGTGTGGCATTAGGTATAGGGAATATCACATGAAAAACAATCAGTATTTCTTAAGAATTTGAAAAAGGTAACAAAGTTCATTATTATTCCGGAAAAAAAGAAAGTTCTGACAACAATGTAAATACCATAGTATCGGCTGTATCACAGGACCCTTGCACACCAAAATCGTGCAATCCGTTTCTGAGATAACTGAGGCGTTCTCAACTTAAAACTCACTCTGTATAAAAATGGATCGGAAAATGACTGAACCAAATAGAATACAATAAAATCTCTAAGTAGCGGTCACTAAAATTTGCTGCAAAACTGACCGGTATATGGATATGGCCGTTATTGGGAGGAAAAAAAATTATTTCTATGCGTTGTTTATTAAAATCTTTTAAGTATGGAACATAATACGGTTCGCTATAGGGTACTATATATCTGCATTAAAAAAAATATATATAAATGTGCTGATGCAATATTAAATAATTAGACCATATAATAATGGAAGAGTTATACATATTGAATACATCATACATACATTTACATAATATGTACCTATTTTCTAATTGCTCGTTATACCTATTACAATAATTAATTATATACATATACATATCATTAAATTACATTTTTGTGACATATTTTTGTATTGAGGTTTGTTTTACATTTTTAAGTTTAGTTTGTAAAACAGAAGATTCACGTTTTGATCAAATTTGAAGTACTTCTACCGCTAGCTCACTTTTATCATTAGAAAATAGAAAACTTTGCACATCTCTTAGTTTTTCACACACTTCACCCATATCTTTAATGTTTGACGTAAAAACTTCGGATTCTTCTGCACCACTTTTATTGTTCGAATCACAGCCTTCACTATAGTTTAATTCACTGATTATATCATGAATACTTAAATTGGGGCTTTTAGTCAAAATATCACAATCAATAGAGGCATAATTTTCAAGGCTTACACGTTGATTACCTTCCAGGAAAAAGCTGAGCTAGTGGAATTTCGTCTTCTTCATAGAAATCTTCTTGCAGGACGTTTTCCGAGAATCCTGCTTTCGCAAAACATTTAGCAATTGTAATAGGCGAAACGTTTCTCTAGGCTACTGATATCCAAACTAAAAGCTGGTTAAATTGATACTTTTTTCGGCATCTTCAAAAGGACGTTCGGTATTTGTAAATGTTAGCAGCCGTTTGATTAAAACTTCCTGTAGGCCATCTTAAAGTTGTGGATAATTCTTAGATCCAGTGGCTGGCAATGGGATGTGGTGTTTGGGGGTAGAAAAACAATGTTCACATTTTCAAGAGTCACTTTGGGATGAGACGTGGCATTATACAAAATAATAAGACTTTTCTATTTTCTTTTTTTATTTTTTCATCTCTACCGTCATCCAAGCTTTTATATTAGATACCCATTCTAAGGCCAATTTGTTGATATGAGAGCCTTTAAAGCATCTTGGGTGTTTACTATTTTCAATGATTAACGGATTTTTCTTATCACCTTCTATATTTGTACAAAATAAAATTGTCAATCTTTGTTTTGCAGCTTTTTTACCACTACATTTAAAGGGTTTTTTAAAGAGAACGTTTTGTTTTTCATCGCAAGGTAAAAATAGTCCGGTCTCGTCAGCATTGTACACATATTTGGGTGAATACTCCTTTAATATTACTGACAGCTTTGCTTTCCAAACTTGAACAGTGTCCAGATTAATATCAGCTGACTCCCGCAAATTGTTTTAAAGGTTATGTTATGTCTTTGACAAAATTTCTCAAGCCACCCATTTGAAGCTTTAGAATCCGTCATTTTTAAATTTTCCGCAACTTCCAATGCTTTTTCTTTTATTGAAGGTCCAGATATAGGGATATTTTTATTCCTAGCTTTACAAAAAAATTGTAAACTACTCGGTCAATTTCTAAACCTTCAGTTCTAGGAAATTTTCTCTTCTGCTCTGTATTGGAACCTTCTTCAAATAGCTTTTTTAAATCACATTTGTTTTTTTATAATATCGTTAACTTGTGTTCTTTCAACACTAAAGTTTTTAGCCAACTTTCTAGCACTGGTATTGAACTTTTCACTTTCCACAATTATATCATTTTTCTCGTTTTCTTTTTAGCGACATTGTAATTTTTCTGTACGTCTATATGTAACAGCACTGTTGAACATACTAACTCAAACTATGTAGGCAAAATACGATTTTTGGGGTGAGCTTAATGAGCCTTTTAATAGCACTTTCTCTGTAATGACTGGTTATTGTAAATCGAACAAATTCTTTAAATTCGTTCTTAAATACCGGTAGTTACTTAAGCCTCACACAATGAAACAATTATACAGGGTTATTCACGGTATACGACACGGAATATTACAGACAAACTATTCAATAAAATTGGAAAAATATATCTGGGATGGATAGAGACCTATCAAAGCAATATTTTAAAATTATTTTCGAAATATACAGGTGTCCCAAAATACACAGAACGTATCAAAGTTGTGTTTTTATTATGGAATGTCCTGTATATTATTACATTTTCAGTTAATACGTTCAAAATAAGAATGGATTTTTATAGGGTCCTTACTTAAACCTAAAGGTTTTTTGAGATATTTTGTATTTTATGAAAAAGTCGTCACAATTTTACCGATTCATATCTCAGCAACTATTCTCTTTCTCCAAACTAAATTAACAATGGACTCTATCAACTGATCAGATTTTATGTAGAATTTGTAAAAAATCTACAGTCATATACAGGATATGTACAAAACAAGAGTACATAATGACATGTTTTAAACCGCAATAACTTGCTTAATTTAAATGGAACACCCTCTATTTTATATCAACCATTCACTGTTCAATTGTAATTGCCTATCAAATAATACTATAGTGTCCTATAGCTAAATATTTACGTTTTCATGAAAAATGCAGGTTTTCATAAAACAGACCGATTTGTAACAAATTAAATACCTATCAACCAACCTATGAAATTTTGACAGGTAATAATTATTATCCATGTTTCTCAGTAATTAATAAGAATGGCGGATCGATATGATTTTTGAAATGGAGAATGTATGGAAAACTGCTTGCAGGCATCACGACTATACGCTCAAAGATTTTCTAACAGAAATCATCCAAGTAAAGTCGTCTTCGAAAGACTGTTGGCTTCCTTTAGAGAAACTAGAAGTGTTCAGTATAGAATAGGAAACCTGTGACAGAAAATGAGGAGACTAAATTTGCGGTGATGGCCTATGTAATTGAAAATCCCCATATGAGTCAAAATTCAATAGCGCAAAATTTCAATATCAGCCAAGCAATTGTCTCAAGAATTCTTAAAAAAGAATTTGAGGCAGAAAATACGAAAAGAAAACTTTTGTAATCATATTTTGTTTAGTGACGAGTGCACGTTTTACAACAATGGATCCATTAATAGACACAATTTTCATTTTTATTCGAGTTCAATCCCTATCAATTTAGAAAGAATAATAATCAGTACAGATGGTCAGTGAATGTGTGGGGTGGGATAATGGGTCGATATTTTAATTGGTCCCTATTTTTTCGAAGAAAATGTAAATGAAATGTATTTCACCAGTCTTTTATGTTTTACAATATTGTAAACAGCTAAGGACTGTCAGTGGAGCAGATAATTCATTAGAAGGGATATTATTATTATTGAAGTAAATTTGTCTTGTGGTCTCCATACATATTTATTTCTCTCAAAATTTAATACAGTTGATATAATGTACACAATGCAAATCTTCTCCTCCTTACAAATACATAATATTTACCTGTCAAAGTTGTATAGCTTACTTGATAAATATTAAAATTCTTACAAATCAGTCTTCGTTATGAAAATTTGCATTTTTTATGAAAACGTGAACATTTAGCTATAGGACACTATAGTATTGTTTGGTAGGCAATTACATTTTACATTTGTTGTTAGTAGAAAATACAGAGTGTTCCATTTAAAATAAGCAAGTTATTGCGTTTCAAAACATGTCATTATTTAATCTCATTTTGTACACATCCTGTGTATAACAGTGGATTTTTCACAAGCTCTACATAAATTCTGATCAATTCATAGACACCAGTGCGAATTTAGTTTGGAAAAAGAAAATAGTTGCTGAGATATGAATCGGTAAAATTGTGACGACTTTTTTCATAAAATACAAAATATCTCAAAAACCTTTAGGTTTAAGTAAGGTAAACCTCTATAAAATCCATTCTTATTTTGAACGTAAAAACTGAAAATGTATTAATATACAGGGCATTCCATAAGAAAAAACATAACTTTGATACGACGTTCTGTGTATTTTGGGAAACCTGTATATTTCGAAAGTAATTTTAAAATATTCCTCCGATAGTTCTTTATCCACCCCAGATATATTTTTCCAATCTTATTGAATTGTGTGGCTGTAATATTCCGTGTCGTATACCGAGAATAACCCTATATATTATGCACAACTTGAACGCTAAGCTGTCGTCTACTAATGACCTTACTTAAGAATGGCCGGAAATGGGAGGTATAATTACATGTATTTTTTCAAGAAAGTATACAAATAAGTGACCGTGGCCGTTATCGACAGGTGGTCGCTATTAGGAGGGCCATTAATATGGATATTTCCGTATAATTGGTTTTTGACTTGGAAAACTTGGCCGGTTTAAGAGGTGGCCGCTTTTAAGAGATGGCCCAAAATAGAGGTTTTACTGTACTTCCTTTGTGTGTTTGTTTGTAATTCCTAGGAGAAGAAAATCAATTTTGTGCAAAACGAAGTTTGTTGTGTCAGCTGGTTATTAATATTTTTGAAATACATTTTTAAGGTTATTTCGCTGTGGATTTTTACATCACTTTCATCACGCCTTGTTTATAAAATTGAATATAACAATTTGTAGAAACTTTTAGGAAATTAAATGTAGTCTGATCAGCTATAAATTCTTCTACACTGCGGTAAATGCTATGCGCTTTTAATTAAAGGAACATGCTGATTTCTGTATAACCTTTACCACTTTTAGTCTAGTTTGTCAAATTAAATTTAATTTTATATTGTGACTTATTCTGTTCCGTTCAATTAAAACTTTGCAAAAATGTATTCAAAAAATGTATACGAATGAAAAAATATAACCTACAGAAAAAATGATATTAGAATTATGCAATATAATTGTTATAGTAATACTTTTTTCTACTAACCTGCTTATGTAAATTTATTTATTTTAGAACAATTACAATGTTATTTGAAAAAAAATCTTAGAAATCAAAATAAATAGAATACCTATTCTGTATGCGAAGTATTATATTTTCATCTTAAAAGTTGACACGCATATTGGAAAATTGTAGAATGTTTCAGAGTATAAAAGTTTGCAAACGTTGATAGTTTCCCCGGATTATAAGAATCTTCCTTGTTCTAAACCGGAGTTGAAGTCACATTCTGGAAGAGCGATCATCGGTGCGCGTTCGAAATCGACAATAACACGGCCGTACGTTATCAGAATATAAATTCTTAACATACCTCAACCGTCTGTTATGATTTTCCCAAATAGAAATTAAAAATTATTTCCACCATGTGAACAAAAACCCGGTTGTAAGAAATTGGTGGGGTGCGTGTGCCGCTTGTTCAATTGTGTAAACAACACTCGGGTTTTCTAAATCGCTGACTTTTCCACAAAAAATCGTATTAGCGGTAAACTTTCCGTCAAGTACCTTTAATTATAATTTTACGGTTTAGCGGTTAACATTAATACTTTTGCAAAGTTATAATTTACACAACTTGATGTTTTTAATTATCTGCTTACTTAAACAAATTAAATTGAAATTGTCGATTACCCTTTTTTTAATAAAATTGAGTGCTACTATTTTCCTCTAAATTAAAAATGTCACACAAACTCCTCTTCAAGAAATGTTAAATTTATAATGTTGAGATGATTTTGAAATTTTATAGTGAATTTTGAAAACTGCAGGGAGCATAAGTATATCAAATGGTTGCCATCACAAAGTTTTTTAACAATATATTTGAAGAGTAAATGTTGATTAAAAATAAAAAGCGGAATTCCGTTTTGGTTTAATGAGTCTATGTGAGTTTTCTAAACGTGCCATATAAAGGGTTATTGATTTAGACAGAAAAAGCATTTTGGTTTATACAGGGTGGTCCATGTTACTCGAGGCCGTCTCTTACTAGTGAAACGGTGCATGTAATTTTTTTTAATATGCAATATAAAATGTTATTGATTTACACAGAAAAAACACTTTGGTTTATACAGGGACGTCCGTGTTAGTGGAGACCGTCTTTAGTATAAACATTTAAATACAAATACAAGTATATTGCAATTTTTTATAAATTGGAAGGTCATCAAGAATACTGCATTACGAGGATATTGGAAAATTTAGTACTATAGAACCAAACAAAATTCAATGTCAAAATATTTTATTACTCAACATATTACTTAATGGATAATTTATTAAAGCGAACCTGCAACGTTCTAGACCTTCAAAAATATTTTTTTGTTTAAACCAGATTCCACACTTATTATTAAACTTTTTCAGTGAGGAAAGAGGAGGGACGGAGCAAAGGGGAAAAGGGGGTTGTCAAACCCTAAATCACAAATTTTTCATGGAAACATAGATTGTGTGCAGGGCGTTGTCCTCAAAAACAAAACACCTTGGATAGCTTCCCTTTTCTTTAATATTCGTAGAGTGTCAGTAATCGAATAGTAATCTCCAGTTATTGTTCTACCCTTACCAAAAATCAATCATGATTACTCCATGGCAATCCCAAAAACTAAGCAAGAACTTTCCAGCAGATTTGGACACGAAACTTAGCTGGAGAACCAGATGCCATCCACGATTGTTGCTTTGTTTGACGTAGAAATGTACCCAAGTCTCATCCATAGTAACAATGTTAAGAATACATCTTTCAAACGAGCACAGACGAACGCGATGCTCTACCTCACGCTTTGGTCAACATCAAACATTTGGGGATCCATTTTGCACAATTTTCTCATGCCAAATGACGTGAACCATATGATGAACGCGTTGTAGAAATATCAGTGCTCAGATACGTTTTAGCCCAATGACGGTCTGATAAAATCATGCAAATCACGATATTCGGGACGACACAGAAACTGGCCTTCCGACGTCATCATTCAATGGAAAATTTACCTTTTGAAGCTTCATCAATTTTGACGGCGCATACGAAGGACATTGATCACCAAGGTATTAACATACTCTAAATCTCTTACCTCTTAACCCTTTTAAATACAGTACTGAGATCGATACTCAATTTTGATTTTCACAATTTGTACACTTTTTCATTTAATTTATTCTGACTTGTTTACTTTTTGACTCAAACTTACACTACACTAATAAGTTATTTTTATTAACCAATATTTGTTTATCAAAACTTATAACTAGATAAATATTTATATTATATTTTCTATCGTGATCTATCTATCTATGAAGGTATAATTAAAATGTAAATTGCTGAATGTCTTAAACAATTTATTACATCTATTCGTTATACTCATTGATATAACGTTAACCTAAATGGAAAACACAATATACAGCGTGTCTGTGTAGTACGCCTTTAAAAAGTAGATTTATTCAAAATAGTTTTGACCATTCTTTTACGTTCCTCAGTGGCTACAATTTAAAAATATTTTCAATTATCCAGAGCGTTCCACTTTCATGGACCACTTATAAACTTTGTCATTTTAAATAAAAATATATATATATATATATATCTTCTTTTTTTTTTTTTTTTTCTTTTTTTAAAATTTTTTTTTTTTTTTTTTTTCAAAAAGTTATTCTTTTTTCAATTTTAATTTCTCACCCCTTTTTTTGTATATATTTTTTTTTTTTTTTTTTTTTTTTTTTATTATTTTTAATTTTAATCCCCAC
This sequence comes from Abscondita cerata, assembly GCA_030710515.1. NCBI lineage: Eukaryota > Metazoa > Arthropoda > Insecta > Coleoptera > Lampyridae > Abscondita > Abscondita cerata. Next base: position 65,740 of record JALBCR010002388.1, on the reverse strand, counting down.
TTTTTGCATTTTTTTTTAAAAGTTTAAGAGAAAAAGTGTCGAACTTTGTAATCAAAAATGATGAATAACTTAAAAAAATCAAATGGAGTACCCTATATATTTTTTGAACTCACTGCCTTTAAACTGAGTATTCGCGCCTTAGCACTCAAACTATTTTTTTATCCTAAATACAAGTTTAATCTAAATGTTTTTATTGGCAACTCGAAATTATAAAATAGATAATCAAAATTAGAACAAAATCGCTATACAGATTATTTTAAATAGCCGAAAGGAATATCTAAATAAACTGGAAATGTCAAATACGAAAAGAATTTCTAATAAACGTGTTAGCATTTAAAATCTGTTTTTGTCAAATATTGATATGGTGTTGTACGCGGTAAGGATAGAATTTGTTTTTTTGGAACACCTTGTTTACAGGGATTTTTAAAGTTATAACGTTATCTGTTATTTGTTGTACTTCAAAGACAAGATTCTCAACTGCTGATAACCATGTAAAATTGCATATCCTCTTCAGTACAAACATGTTTTTTAATCGTAGTCGGCAGTTGTACTAACTAATTCTGCTGTAGAAAACTCACTTATTATTATTATTAACAATACAAAGATACAATAAAATTGTGATAGGTTGGATAATTATACTAACACTACCGTGACAACAATAAACTTTTGACGCTCGCATTTTATGGCCTACTTAATTTTTGGATGATAATTTTAGATAAAAACTAGTTTCACGGCTAACAGTGGATTTTTGGTAGACAAACATGAAGAGCAAAATTGTAGAGAATTTAATTCTAGATCTAGCAAAAAATATACAGGGTGATTCACTTTATTTTATTAAGTTATTCATCATTTTTGATTACAAAGTTTGACATTTTTTTCTCATACCCTGTATAACCGATTGTAAATATTAAATAACCGGTATTAATTAAACTAATGTATTTTGAAAAAGTAGCTAAATTTAAACATAATTCCATAATTTCTTTAAAATAATGGGAGTCATTCAAGAAGTGGAAAAACGTTCTTCTTCTGGTTAATTATCGAAAGTTTGAAACATCATTGCTATTCGGACTTTATTAATCACTATTCTAAACAAGTTTTTAAACCAAAATATTCTACGCTTGCTCAAACTTCGCTTTCTTCAAATTCGACCTTCTATTATTAATTGACGTGTCTCAAATATTCCAGTTTTCTTTTCTTCATGTTCATCAGAACTGTCAGTTCATATTTTATTCTTCTAGTGACCTCTCTACATTTGTCACTCTCTCCATCCACGATATTCGCAAGATTTTTCTATAGGACAAAAGCTGGAAAGCACCAAGTTGTATAGAAGGGTAGAAAAACATACCACCAGAGCATTCTTAAAAATAGTGCCTTATTTATGTTTCTGCATATTATTATTTTTACTCTAAACTATTCAATACTCGAACAATGTGGAATTGTGCGCGAATGGTTTTTTCCATTTTCTTGACAAATTATGTTTAAAAAATTGTCAACATATTATATGGCTAAAATCACTGTTGTACTGTTGTCACGATTGTATTAGTAGGGTAATTATACAGAAACTGTCATTTTTACCACACTAAATTAAATTGGAATTTCCTCACTATCCAGGAAAATAATGTCGTGTTACAAAAATACCTCTTTAAAAAAATTCGACTCTTAAAAATTGCTAACCTACATTTATGGTTAGAATTACGCGGCTGCACTATGACAGATTGAGACCACACCGATACTACAGAATACTGTAGCGAGACTATTGAGACCCACCTATTATCAAATTTTTCTTTTACGTACGAAAATGTGACGAAATTCTGTAACAATAAGTTATGTTTACAATATTACTTCTTTCATTAGGTTAATTTTTTGGGAAATGTTGTGGAGAAAATGTTATGTCTAACACATGAGGAAAGCCTTTTTCCACTCGCACTCGAACTCGAGTGGGAAAAATAATCACTTTCCTCACTTGTTGGACAAATAACTATTACCTCACCATCTTTTTCTAAATCGGTTTGGGCTAGGGCAGCGTAACGATACTGATTGATTTCATTTTTGTCAGGAGAGGCTTAATGAGAATCGGATGGCGTGTTTTTTTTTAATTATTAGCTTGCTTATGGATTTTTTGCTTTTCTCGGTATTTTGCAGAACTTATAGCCCACTGTTTTCTTTTCATTCGCTGACCTCGTTTAGTCATTTCACTAATTAGTTGGAACACTTCTTCTTCTTTTTTTTAAATACTGCTGTTTCTCTTTCATCTTTAGTTTTTGTCTTCTTTTTGGGTCACTTTTCAACCTTTCATATCTTCTTTTCTCAGCTTTCGTTTGCGCTTTAGTTTCTCTTCTCGGGATAGTGCCATTCTTACCTAAGAAATTGGAAAAACTTACAACCGAACATTTCTCTGGGCTGGTCATCAGTCCTCTGGATCTTAACCAGCCAGAGGAATGACGCCAGAGGAATGCCTTTTGATTCGTTTATTTCTTTTAGTGAAGAAAACATAATAAACCTCAACCTACAAATTGGTTCACAGAAATAAAAAACCATAACTTCATATTTAAATTAAACAATGATTGCAACAAAAAAGTAAATAAGCAAAATACACTTACCATAGGAATGGTTTGTCTGTGTGTGAAATTAACAATTTTAAAATAAAACCAAAAAAACTACGTGTTGTTTTGTTTCGAAAATATTTGTTTACTGACCCAGTCCCAGAAATAGGTTCGAAAAAGAATAACTGACCTAACTCCATCCATGATCATAAATTTTAGATATTTCAAGCAAACTAGAGTAATGACTGCTAAAGGTGGTAACATACATTATATTTTCTTTGGGGAGATTGTTTAAAAGTAATATATTCTGAATTTTGATTTACTGATATTTAGAATTTTTAAACAAAGCAAAAAGTAACGAATGAAAAATAATAATATTTTCCTCGTTTAATCAGCATATATATGTAGACATCCCCAGATATAACATGCCAGAGGAATGATATTTTAAGAATATTTGTTACCACAATTCAATAAAGTAGAAATGTTTTCATAAATTCTTTAAAGACTGAATGTAGGTAATCAGTATCTTCCCAAAAAAGTATAACGATAGTTGAAATTAATTTTGACCGGTAACAGCAATAATAATATTACAATTTGATTATAGTATCTTATTATTGTTAGTAATATTGAGTGAGTTTTCAACAGCAAAGTTAAATAAGTATGGTTTATTTAATCGAAAATCGAATGGCTCATAATTATAAAGCAGATAATCTGAAACTACAACGATATCCCCAAACTGACTAAAAAGCTAAAGCAGAGATTCAAAAAAACTTCAATTGCCAACTACGAGAAAAATACTAGGAAACATGCTTGTTCTGAAGAGAATATGTTACGAAAAAACAAATTTAATTCTACATTGGTCTGGGAATAAATGTGCAGGGTTTTACATTTGATTTTATCAAGTTATTCATCATTTTCGATTAGTAAGTTCGAAATTTTTTTTAATACCCTGTATAACCAATCTCAACTTATAAACTATGGACGGTAAGGTTGTTACCGTCTTAAACGTGAATAAAATTTAAGTTTAATATTTCAAATAATAACCTAAAAAATCTAAAATATCTTAAAACCGATATTGATCCAAGAAAGTGGATACTTCAAAAAGTATCCCTTTTTCAGGTAGTTTTAGAATAACAAATAAAAAATATGTGTTTCTATTTAAATTGTCAAAGTTGACAGGTAGTCTATGAAAGTGGGACATCCTTTATAATTAAAAATATACTTAAATTGTAGATACTGAAGAACCTAAGTATGGTCAAAACTGATTTTGAATAAATCTACTTTTTAAAGGCAATATCAAAGGTCCGCACAGTACACTGAGAGGCTGTATATAAAAAAGCATTGTTGTTGGTTCCGATGCTTAAAACTTAAAAACTACTGGACCAAATTGGATTCTTTCTTCTGCGGGTATGTTCATAATTGCTACGTTAAAGTCGAAAACTTCTCAACAGATGACATTTTATCATTTTTGATTGAGTTTTAGAGTTAATAAAAAAATCTAATTTGTAAAAAACGAAGTGTGTCGGGTCATCTAGTTGGAAAAATGTTGAAACTGTTCTTCAAATTAAAATTTTGATAAAATAATTAAGGAAGCAGGAATTTCTGATTGCTTTTTCTATGATACGTCCGATGATTTACCACCTGATACAACATATGAACGTTTATTTTTGTTATATTGTTTATTTTCTCTCGTATCATTATTCTCAATAGGAATTATTTTTTTATATTTAAAATCTTTAAACCAAGGTTTTTCTTCTTAGGCTTGTTTTTATAATTCATTACTGTCTTGACTATGTAAACCATTTTTCTAATTTTTAATAAATTTTAGCCTCGATAAAGTCCTCGCAGTTGTGGGCGAAACATCGGCCTTTTATGTAACCTAAGACAGTTATTTTCAACCCTTCTCCACCTAGAAGGTTAAGAACTTAAAAATTAGGAATTAAATGTTGATCCATGTTCAGTAGTCTTTGAAATGGAAGCGGTAATTTAAATAAAGAAATAAAATTTAATCTACTAAAAACATGTCCGCGAATTGGGCTACCCAATAAGAAAAAAATCTTTATTATTCATTCAAAAGTTATTTTTATAAAAAGTTCTGTTTTTTGAAAAAATAATTCACCATAAGAAAATTTTAGATCAAATGTATAAGGTGTTAATAAATTAAGAAAGTAGGAACATGTTTTAAGGGATAAGTACCATTATTTATTATTTTTACAAAAAATTAAAAAAACATAATTATTTATAAACTAACGTTAAGTCTGAATACTAATAATGAAATAAAAAATTTGAATTTTTAAAAATTAAATGATATAAAAATAATATTAAGTTAGGGGAAAAGTGTGTCGAGTTGGGAGATAGTTATGTAGAATAGTTTTTCAAAATTCGAATAGTTATTTCAAAATTTGTATTTAGAATTTACTTTAGTTTATAAAAAAAACTTTATTTTATAAAATTTTTATAAAAAATAATAAATGTACTTTTCCCTTGAAACATTTTTCTAATTTATTAACACCCTATACATGTGATGTACAAGTTTCATAACGTGTATTCATTTTCTCAAAAAAATCTTTTTATAAAGAATGACTTTTGGTCATAAAATAATTAATACAATTTTTTTCCTTTCCGCGAACACACTATACAGTGTGTTCAGTATAAAATGATGTACATGGGGATATTGGAAATCGTTAGAGATACAACGTCGGTTAAATAGGAGAAAAGTTGCGCAATTATCTGCCCAAAAATAATCTACGTTCGTTTTAATTTAAATCGATACCGTTACATAGATAGATACAGGGTAAAACAGGAAATTGTGCATTTTAGAAAAATCGTCATATTTCATTTATTATAGAAACTATGGTCATCAAATTTTTAGGATATGGGTAAAAGGACACGCCGAAGCGAAAAATGGTGCCAAAATTGTTTAAGCCTACTATGTTGTGAACGGCCGAAGTCAACTTTTGTTTTTCTTATGGGCGCCATATTGAAATTCTACATTATCAAAAGGCTTTAATATTGCTATTGTTAATCTAACTGTCAAAGTAGAATTTATTGTTAGCCAGTGTCAGTTGTGTTTAATTAATAAACTGTAGGTTTAAAATGAATTATTATACAGGGTGTCTCTAAAAGGTCTGTACAAAATCCTACCACATATTCCTGAGGTCGAAATAAGCCGATTTAAGCAAACTTACCTTATTCCAAAATTGCTTTGTTTCCTAGATACAGGGTGGTAAAGTTTAAAATAAAAATCGTTTATTTTTAAATGTATGAACATTTTTCAAAGAATTACTTCAAAAATTTATGTCTGGAGGTTTTTTGGGATGCGAAATGTATGGGTAAGTGTTACAAAAAAAATAATTTATTAACTACAATTTAATTTATTACAATTTTATTTACAAAAATGAACTAGGTAAGATTTTAAGAAAAGATTTTTGAAAATTCAATGGTGAACAATTTATCTAATAAAAATACTACATAAATTTAATTATCATAAACTTTTAGTAACTGTTGAAAATGACCTCCGTCAACATAAGTACAGAGATTAATACGACGTAAAAAGTTCAAATTTACTCTTCTTAGCATTTCCGCGTCATTCTTTAATACGTCGACTGCATCCTGAATTCTTCTCCACAGTTCCTCTTCAATATAAATAGGCCTTGAATAAACCATGGTTTTTACAGATCCCCATAAAAAATAATCCATTGGAGTCATATCCGGTGAACGTGGTGGCCATTTTAAAGGAGCGTCATTTCCTCTACCAATCCATCTATTTGGATATGCTTGATGCAAATAATTGCGAACATTTAATGTAAAATGTGGTGGAGCACCGTCGTGCATAAACCACATAACTTGTCGAAGTTGTAGTGGTAAATCGTCTAATAAATCTGGCAGCGTATTTTGTAAATGTTCTAGGTAATCCACACCATTTAGTCGTGGCGGTAAAATAACAGGGCCGATAATAAAATTGTCAATGATTCCTGCCCACACATTGATTCGAAACTCATGTTGATGATGAGTTACTTTTATGGCATGTGGATTTTCTTCAGCATAAAAATGTTCATTATGTAAATTGGTTACACCACTTCTTGTAAAACATGCTTCGTCTGTAAATAAAATTTGTTTAGCAAAATTCACATTCTGATGTCGGTGTTCGGTAATGAAGCGACAAAAACCCAATCGTTGATCGAGATCCGCAGGTAAAAGGTCTTGTACCTTTTGGATATGGTATGGATGAAGCAGTTGTTCTTTCAGTGTCCTATGAACTACATCCTTGGATTCTCAGCAATTTTCCAAAATTTCTTCTTCAACTTCAGGGTCATAATCGTACGTTGCCGTCCATAATTAGCAGTTACAGGGATAAATCTACCAGTTTCGCGAAGGCGTCTCTCAATCGCAGCAAATGTTTGATGGTTTGGTATGCGCCGATTTGGAAATTTCTCTCTGTATACCCTAACACTTTTGCGGCCATTTCTGAACAATACCCAAAAACTAACAGCATATCCGTCATTTCTGCAGAGGTAAACATTTCAACCATTTTGACAGACAACTGAAATAAATTCAAACAATTTAAAGTTATTATTGCCTAGCGACTCTCAAACACTTCACACAAATTCCACAAAATATAAACGATTTTTATTTTTAAACTTTACCACCCTGTATCTAGGAAACAAAGCAATTTTGGAATAAGGTAAGTTTGCTTAAATCGGCTTATTTCGACCTCAGGAATATGTGGTAGGATTTTGTACAGACTTTTTAGAGACACCCTGTATAAATACAATATGTTGGAGTGTTTTATTCTTTGTCGCAGAAATGACGCGCAAGCGGAAGAAATGTATTTGAATAAATATCCTGAAAGACTACAACCGGGTAGAGCAACCTTATTGCTTACGGAAGTTCTGCTAAGGTTAAAAAGGAACAAATTTGTAGACGAAAATAAAGAATACTTGGTTTTGCAAAAAGTGGTTGAGACACCTCGTACATCTCTACGTCATAATGAAGAGATAACAGGCGTTGCTTGGTCAACAGCAAATAATATTTTAAAGCGCGATAAATATCATCCTTATCGCGAACGGCCTTGCCAGGGGCTCCAGGATGGTTATACGATTAGAAGAATGGCATTTTGCCAGTAATTTATTCAGAAAAATAATGAAATACCAAACTTTTTCTTACAAATCCTTTGGTCGGATGAGAGCCGATTTACGAACTGTAGACTCTTTAATCGTAAGAATACCGTTTACTGGTCAGATGTAAATCCACGGCTAACTCGTGAAGTTAGACATCAAGTGAGGTGGGGTGTTTTGGGTACCCACATGATTCGGCCATATTTCTTCAATGAAAACCTAAATTCTGAGAGATATTTGAACTTTTTACATACAAACGTAGCGGAAAATTCTATGAACTTTCTACTAGCGGTTCTGACAGATGTTCTTTTAAGAATAGGAACGGCTTAATGTATTTGAATTATTTGTTCCTCCATATTAGTTTTAACTATTATAAAATGGAATAGCAATATCACGGCCTACTACCCAGAAATCTAAGTTTTGTTATTTTTATAATTGTTTACCGAACATAAATATGTTATACATGGTTAAAAGAGCATTTTTAATGACTGGTTTTGAAAATGTACATACATAGTAGGCTTAAACAAATTTTGACACTATTTTAGCTTTGGCGTGTTCTCTTACCCATGTCCTAAAAATTTGATGACTATAGCTTTTATAATAAAGGAAATATGGCCATTTTACTAAAATGCACAATTTTCTGTTTCACCCTGTATCTATGTAACGGTATTGATTTAAATTAAAACAAACGTAGATTATTTTTGGGCAGATAAATGCGCAACTTATTCTCCCATTTAACCGACGTTGTATCTCCAACGGTTTCCAATATCCTCATGTACATCATTTTATACTGGACACACTGTATTGTCAGAAATTTTTTTAATTAAAAATAAAATTTATTATTTTATTCCCTGTATTCTAATTTCTTCAATTTGTTTAGGATTCACCTTCAACTTTATATTTCAAGCTTTTATTAAAGTTTCTTTAGGGACAATTGAGCAAGAGGTAAATTGGTCAATGGTCGATCAGAAAAGGAAAAAATCGATTGCTCCAAAACAACTAGTTAAATTAAATCAAAACAAGGTTTAACAAAAGATGTATGGGCATGTGTAAATACGTGTAAATTAAAATGGGTATTCTTTTACTAAAAGAACACAATTATATTTTTTGCAAGGGTGTTAATCACAACTGACAACGATGAATTTTTGTTTAAAAATCTGTCTTTTATTTAACAAGTGTAAATTATATGGCATGTATCCTTTATAATTCTATTTAGTGAATATTCAGTTCAGGTGGATTTCATAAGCCTCACGCCTGGGTTATCAACACCAAACGGTTTCACGGTGAAGTGACCGTGTGCTCACCCATTACAGTTGATAACCACCGATGTATGTCTCTGAATCCCTCAAACGATGCGGAGACAGACGCCGTTTTGCGTGTTTGATCACTATTTTACAACGAAAACCTCACCAACCCTTTATGTATAATTATAGCATAGGAAATGTTAGCGAATGTAATACTCTTCCCTTCTAATAAATATCACATATATATATATATTTAAATCGGGATCTTGTAAATTTTAATGCTTGTTCTAATTCAATTTCGTCACGCTTGAAACCACTTGATTATGTAAAATGATCCGGTTGCTATTGAAACGAATAAAAAAATTGATTAGTCAATTGTAAAATATTGTAAATCGATAAACAGAGTAGTTGTAACTAGAAAGTTGAAGTAAAAGTAAATATTAGTCTATAAAAAACTAATACATTTTCACTACTTTGTGTGTTTAACATTGTAGCTGTTTATAATCTAGTAATATTTTAATGTAGTGAATTGCGTTTGTTCAACCACATTACTTACACTTGTAACTATTATAATATTACAAACATAATTTGCATTAATAACTTTAAAAAAACATACCTGAATTGGAAAATTTGGGGATGTTATAATAATAGACAGTGCATGAAAACTACACTGTGGAGAAGAAGCTCCGCAATTAAAATTGATTTAAAACACATACTTGAGAAAGTATATGAAGCTAATTTAGTTAAAATACAACAATAGCCGTAATAAAAAAACATCTTATGCATCACTCCAAATAGAACAATAATTAATTCTTGTACTTTGTAAATGTTGTCAATCATATCAAGTTAATATGGACTGCAAATATTTAATTCAAAATTTTAATCTGATGGTATGAATCCTACAGATTGAATGAAGTTTTTGGGAACGCATTTGGTCATAAACTATCAACACAAGCAGAAAAAAATAAAGAAATACGAAAATGGTAACAATTAAGTGATGAAAACTGGATTACTAACACCAGTGAAGAAGCTTAACTTATACGGAAAGCTACTACGATTATGAACTTCTCCTAAAACTTGGGTACTCTGTCTTTGCTTACCACCATAATACTGCGAATTCAATACTCATGGAGTCCGACATAAGGTATAATGAACAATGTGGGTCCTACAAGAAATCAATACGTTATTTCTTGCCCTTAACATACCGAACAGTAAATGATTTAGTGCAAAAAATGTGATTTTGAGATGAGGATGAAAATGTCGAAACATTAGCGTTTACGTTGAACCCTGTATCATCAGATGAATATGAAGTTGAGGGAGATTATAAAATGTCAAAAAGTAGAGCATATTCCATGCATAAATTAATAATTACGGTCACTTCAGGTATAACCGAAAGTATATTAATATTGAGCAATTTAACTCATAAAAGACGCATATGTGAATTCATAGGTAACTGGTGCAATGGTCACTTTGACAGCGACAAAAGTTACCTGTAACGACAAATGAACTAGTGATTTTCTCCATATTATTTTTTAATCAATTACTGCGGTGTCCACTGCCAAAATAAATAGTTTGACATTTTCTAGATTTCTTATTCATTCTTATTCAGGATGGCTTACAGGTTGACGCTGCTCTTACAGATTTGCTCTTTCGGCTGAACAAATATTTATTGGGTACGATCCTTGCCTTGTGTTTGATGCACTAGAAGTTATTCGACGTTTCAATTGTTGCAGATTCCACCAGTTTTTTCTTTAAACATTCTGTTGGTGACTGTAAGTCTAATTTTTTGAAGTGTTTTAATTGCTGTAGTCTCAGTAAGATTCTGTCCAACATTAAACCTGATTACACAGCTTGGGATAGGAACTTTCCTGTTTATGTCAAGAAGCTGACTGCTTTAAAAGCAGTTCCTCTCTTTCTTATAACGATATTTTTGTCATCACTGAGACTTGATTAAGCGACTCTGTCAATAATTCCAAACTTTTCCCCCTTCCTTTCAACAATTTTAGATGTGACCGGTCACTCGAAACCACATTCAGATTTAGAGGTGGCGGAGTTCTCATTACGGTCAAGTTCAACTTTCATGTGTAGCTTATCGATTTGTATTCAATCTCTCCTTTATTCTAGTCTATTCTGGATATTGATATTTCGCTGTATTGATAAGTACCTCTGGTTTTAGATTCTGTTTTGTCGCTGTCTACATATCCCCAAATTGTGTCTTATGATCACGTCATCACACTGTTTGAGGCACTTGAGCTATTTCACATTACCCGATCTCGTTGTGTTGGGCGATTTTAACTTTGCCGAATATGCCTCGTCTTTTTCTAGCTGTACCTCAGAACGTGTTCAAAAATTAAATAATTTTTGCAAGTTACTGTTTCTTGAGCAGTTCAACTTTATCCGCAATTCTCACAATAGGTTACTTGTTTTTTTTGTCCTCCAAACCTTGTCTGGTTGACAGGAACTGCGACCCAATAGTTGACGAGGACCTCTATCATTCTACCCTCCTCATAAGAATTTTCCTCAGCTTACCTGCTAATTTCCACAACTTTGTTGGAAACTATCATCACTTGTTCTACAACTTTAGAAAAGGTGACTACGCCTCATTATATGAACCTATCATGGGCCCCTATATTGACAGACTCCTCCGTTGGTTGCTCTTTACAGAAACTATATTCTGTTATCTAAGTCCTCTCCAAAGTCCAGAACAAAATATCCGCCCTGGTTTTCTAATGTTATCATCTCCGATATCAAGTTAAAGTACTCTCTCTGGCGGAATCCTAAATCATCTAATAATCCTACTTCTCTTCATCGGTTTAAACTGCTGCGGAGCCAGATAAATGCTTATTGAGACCGACATTAGATCTAACCCTAATCATTTCTAGTCTTACATCAATCTAATTCGTAATTCCTCCTTCTAATATGACTTATCTTGGTGTTCACAGTGACGGACAAGATGATGTTGTCAACTTTTTTGCTTCTTATTTTAGTAGCTGCTTTAGCGACGTACATGCCCAGCACTCCTTTGTGCCTCAACATCAAGTTGATGACGTGATCTCTCTGCCTAAATATTTTGTTGAATCTAATTTGCTATTCGCTATAAAAAAGATTAAGCCCTCACTTACCGCAGGCACTGACCTTCTTCTTGCGAGACTGCATTTCTGTACTGTCGACGCCGTTACTACATATATTCAATCTGATCCTTCAACAGAGACGCTTTCCAGTTGATTGGAAATTTGCTCGAATTGTTCCCGTTTATAAAAAAGGCGACCGATCCGATGTTCTTAACTATCGGCCCATCCCGCTTTTCTGTAACTTCTCAAAACTTTTCGAATTTTGCTTACATAATTATATCGCTTCTAGAATCTCGCAAAAGCTACAGGTTTCGGCTAAACCATGAGATTCTCATTTCGAAGCTTCACGCTTTTGGTTTAAGTAACAACTACTCAAGAGTTACCTATGTGGTAGAACCCAATTTATTGAGCTGCTTGAGTTCCGGTTACGTGTCTCAAGTGTTTCTTTGGGTGTACCCTGAGGCTTCGTTTTTGGCTCTCTGTTATACAATATTTTTATCAATGACGTCGCACCTACTCTTGATTATTATTACTTACTGTATGCGGATGACATGAAGGTATTTCAGGTAATACGTGATATGTCTGATGCCCGAAAATATCGATGCAGTTCATGACATGATTTTATCAGACCGTCGAATTGGGCTAAAACGGATATCTGAAGCACTGAATATTTCATACGAACGCGTTCATCATATGGTTCACCTCAATTTGGACATGAGAAAAATTGCTGCAAAATGGATCCCCAAATGTTTGAATGTTGACCAAAAGCGTGCAAGGGTAGAAGCATTGCGTTCGATCTGTGCTCGATTTGAAAACGATGTAGACTTCTTAAACCGAATTGTTACTATGAATGAGACTTGGGTACATTTCTACGATCCAGAAACAAAGTAATCATGATTGATTTTTAGATACGGTAGAACAATACTGGAGATTACTATTTGACATTACTGACCACTCTATGGGAAAATATTAAAGAGAAAAGACGCGAAAGCTATCCAAAGGTATTTTGTTTTTGCAAGATAGCGCCCCTGCACACAAATCTCATGTTGCCATGCAAAAATTTGTGATTTAGGGTTTGAATTACTAGAACACCCCCTTATTCACCCGATTTGGCTCCGTCCGACTATCACCTCTTTCCTCAACTGAAAAAGTTTAAAAGGTCGTACATTTTCTTCCAACAAGGAGGTAATAGAAGCTGTGGAGGTCTGGTTTGCAGAGCAAGAAGAAAATTTTTTTAAAGGTCTAGAGACGTTGCAGGTTCGCTGTAATAAATGTATCCAATTAAGAGGAGAATATGTTAAAATAAAATATTTTGACATTGAAATTTTGTTTGGTACTATAGTAGGCTAAGGATTTTTCAATATATCCTCGTATGTGCAAATTTTCAAAAGAAAATTACGATTTCCGGCATTTTTTCGGAATTTTTTTGTATGAGCTTATTATCTAGGCAATATTCTAAAAAAATATTTAAATTGAAAAGAGAAGGAGTTAGGACTATTTAAAAATAATTCCAAATTTGTAATTTCAACCTTTTGTTTTCTGTAGGCCATTGCAACAAAGTCCGTTCTAAAAAACAATGTTTTTTGTTCTTTACCGTCCATTGGTAGACTAATAAATAAAAATTACTGGATTGTGAAGTTTATTTGTTGGTTTTATTGTTTTATGCAAATCAAACGCAAAAAATTTTGTTTTCTTAATATTTCCGGAAAAAATGCCGAAAACTAATATTTTTGAAAAGTCGTTTTTCTTTTAAAAATTTGTACATAGACATATAATCTAATTCTGAACAACTTTTTTAGGCATTTTTCAATATCTTGTCATCTAACCTCACTTTTTACATATTAAAGGGATGTTTTTTTAATTTGCCGCCATGACAGTGGTCACATGACATTTGTCAATATGCTTTTTTTTTGTTATTCGATATGCTGAATTCATTTGCCAAATGAAATTTTGGATATCTCAATTACAAAAATTTTTCCCATTTGATGCCAACTCTTTGCCGGTCACTGTATAATGAAGAGTAAACAGTGATCTATTGAGCTTGAAAGCTTGTCAGTACAATTACTTATTTTTCTATGAATAAAAACTTTGCGGTATATACTTTTCGTATTGAGCAAACACTTCTATGTAAGTGTCAATCAGGTGTCTTATTTTTTATTACTGTTTTGAAAGCGCGAAGGCGAATAGACCAGTGATTTTGTTTGCTTCGAAATTTTTTTGCATTGAAGATTTTTGCACATTTTCGTCTATTCAAAAACTAACAATTTTTGAAGTTGTACTTTAATGGATGCCGATGTCTTTTCCTACTCCTGATTGAAATCTCACCCACAAAACGTAGAAATTCACGTAATTTTTTTTTTATTACTTAACGCTTTTCCTCTTTCTTTATTTGTTTCTTCGCCCAAGGAATAAGAATACATCAATTGTACATTTTCCTCATTAAACTGGTATAGTTTTTAGTTTTTGTGATCTCTCTCATAAGCAACTTTTCTAATAATGTAATGCTTAGGCGCAAGTATACTGCAAAGGAGCCTCAACAGCCAAACCTAATTTTTATTCAACCCAAATGCTCCTAAATTTTATTTATAGAGCTACTTATAAAATTTGAGTAATAAGTAAATGCTTACTTTTATTCATAGCACTCATTGTGTACGAAGTGTTCCAGAAAAAAGGTATCGATTAATTTTTAGTATAACATAGTAAATGCCTATAGGTCAAATTTTCCGTGAGACACACGGTATATTAAATTTCGAAGGAAAGCAATTTTATTTTTAAAAACTGTTCTGCTTATTATATGTTTTAGGAGGCTCTCAAACAAATGAAAAAATTTTGTTTGTATAGCCATAACTAAACACAACTTTCATTTAAAATAAAATGTATGGAAATCAAAGTGTTATTTTATAAAGCCGGCAGTTTTTACTGCCATCTAAAACATGTAATGAAAATAAAAGTTCTATTTTTCGAAACTTGATATATAAACTTTATATTTTCGGAATGCACAAACAATAACCTTTTATTGATGTCACAGCTAAATATGATGTATGTCT
This sequence comes from Abscondita cerata, assembly GCA_030710515.1. Classification (NCBI taxonomy): domain Eukaryota; kingdom Metazoa; phylum Arthropoda; class Insecta; order Coleoptera; family Lampyridae; genus Abscondita; species Abscondita cerata. The sequence continues at coordinate 50,718 of JALBCR010002388.1, read as the reverse complement.
TTGGTTATAATGTATGCTTAATAAAATTTAAGTATACACCGTATCTTCAAGGATTTTGATATTTCAAAAAAGTTGTGATGATAAAAATAATTTTATCAAAATGTGGCACACCTTCTTGTACATAGTCAAGAAAGATCTTAACAGCTGTTACGTCATTACTTATGTTAGTGTAAATCAAAATAGTTCCCCGCTTTTATATTTTTAAAGTTTAGAAATGTTTACAGATGGTTTCACTAATTGCATAAAATAAAATATTAAAATATTTATAATTTCTATTATTAAACTTGAATTTTACTTATTGTTAGGTAGTAATGAATATCAATTTTTATTTCACAGTTATATTAGCAAAATGTATGTGTTTTTATTGTTATATTGCTCATATTACTCATTCCCAATCTGAGTAGTAGTATTGAGATACAGATTTTCATGGCGATTGAGATGCAGTTAAAACTAGGATCAAAAATTGCGATCCGGAAAAAAACCGAAAAATGCCATATTTGAAAATATCAATTATTTCACTTATTAGGGGGAAGGCCGAAGTGATAAACCGAAAACGGGGCGTAGGAGTAATCTGAAAATTTGGCTACTGCCATAAATAGACACGATCTATTTTTCTAAAATATTTTCATTTTGGCTGTGTTGCCGCTTCTACTCAAAAGTAGTAACAACTTGTTAATTTTAAATTAAATTATTTAATTTCTTACTGATATTTTTTCTTTATACCTATCTACACCGGTTTTGGAGATAATAATTATTTTAGGTTATTTTCTTTCAAAATATGATTTCACCAAAATTTAAATTTAGCTACTATTTGAACCCATATAAGGTTGAAATTTTAGATGCAGTTTGTAAAAGCCTTGTATTTAACAGCTTTTATAAGATAAAATAAATTTCCATAGACGTCTAACCTATCATTGACTATCAATGACCCTGTATAACTTGTTCCGTTACTGTACACATCTATTTTCTGAAAATTTATTTCTGTTCAAGCTTTTTCTTTAGTAACTGGATACAAGCAAATAACTTGGAGCTGTTACCCTGGCCAGCAAAAGCCCAGATTTTAACATTATCGAAAATGTTTGGGCTCGAATACTTGCTGTTATCCGAAGACAACAAGGGCCAAATTTTATACCAGTAAACCGTAATGCACTAATTGCAGCCATTGATACCGCATGGGAAACGATTAATATTAATTATATTGATACCTTGATAGCGTCAATGAGCAGACGCCTCCAAGAATGTATCAATAATAATGGAGGTCACACCCATTATTGATTTCTTATATTTACTTTTATTTAAAAAAAAAAGTTTTCATTTAATTTTAAACTATAACTTGGTATCTTAATTATAATTATGTAATAAATTCTTGTCAAAAAACTAAATATATACGTTGACAATAAGAATTGCCTTAGTTTTTATTTTCACTTTTTATATTAACTACAAAAAAAATGAAACGTCATAAAATATACATTTTGTAAGGACTAAATATTATGAATAGAGAGTTTAATGATTTTTTTAATAACTTACAATAATTAGTAGGTTAGATTTATTTAAAAATAAGTAATAATCAGTCAACCCAAATAACCATGTTTAGTTTTTGATTTAATTTAAAAGTTATTGCTTGTAGACGTTTTTAAATCAAAATTATTTCTAATTTTATTTTGTAAACATTTCCTAAACAAAATTTTGATTCGATAATTAATCGAGCTATGGTGTTTAATTAGCGATACCTTCAAATATATTCTTTAAAGAAAAAATTAAGTAAGCAACGTAAATTACCTATTTTCTAAAACGTGCTTAGTGTAATGATTCATTCTACAGTCCTTCTATAAGATAACCCCTGCTGAGACTACCTGCTGTTAGAATTGTAAATGATACCCTTAAGCCCGCTTCACAATGTGCAAACTTTTGTTTACAGAAATTGTGGTGTCCAAGTTTTAAATTTCATGAGTGTACATTAATGCATATATCATGTTTTAAAAATACTAATATAATTTATGTACCTACTGCTGGTCATAGTTTTAAAGCTAATATGATCTGTACTTAAATATGACTGCAAATTCCACATATTTTATGAATACTCCGCAAGAAGAAGTTTTCTGAGATATACTCAACTATACTAAAAAAGTTCGTACAAAAGCTTTTTCACTAATAAAGGCAAACTGTAATTTATTTAAAAAAAGATTATTGTAGTAATGGTTTTAGAGATATTAATTGATAGTAACTTTCTTATTTTAAACGGGCGCCGTATTGGTTTTTTCAAAAATAACTTCTACTCTTTTTTTCTGCTTTCGATGATATGTTACATGAAATGTTTGAAATAAATAATGTTCACAAACCGGTTATTGTTTATTATCTGGTAAGTCATTGAAACAAATGAACTTCGATGATTGTTCAAGTTACCACACTCGATTGTTTATTATTTTGTTGTTGCTATTAATGAACAGAGTAAATTTTCCAATGGTGACTTGACGATTGATCGATATTACCACCAAAGCACATTGAATTTGAAACGATATAGATTCGGTTTTTTCCGGAAATTTTTGCAACAGATTGGAAACATTTTAATGACTTTTGGTTAAGAGAGCTTTCGCCTCTGCAACTAAAACACATTCGTCATTAAAAATTCGTCACTGTTTTAGGCGCTCATCTTAAAAAGACAATTTACGTATCCATTTGCGGCTGTAAAGTAGCACTTTTTTGTACTCAACTGTCAAAAAAAGTAAGCGGCCGCTTCCTTAAAATTACTATAGCGATTCGCACGATTTATGAAAAGTGACATTCTTAGCAGTAAATGTTACCAACATAACTTTGTTTTAATTAATATTTATTATTTTCATAATTTATTTTTACAAACAGAAAGGGGGGCTTAAAAAATTTTGTGTGCAGCACGACTGTAATAGTTATTTACATTAGAGTGTAGAAAGGATTTTATGACGCGACAGCTCTGTTTGAGGAACGAGCCCGAAGAGCGAGTTTTTCATTAGCTGGAGCGCCGTAAAATTATTTTATACACAAAATTTGTATAATATTTTTTGGACGACGATCGTTATCAAAAAGTAAAAAAAGAACAAAATTATTTCTACTGATTTTAAGTAAGCTTGGTTGATTAACCATTTTGACCCAATATGTGTCAGTGCATTTGTTTAACTGGCGTATAGATGGATCCATCAATACCATCATCAATAAAAAAATTAAATACACCTTTAGTCTGTACATTATAGTGTCAAGTATGGTGTGAAGTAAATTTTTAAAATTAATTTATTGGATTTTATACTTAGCTTATTATTAAAACGTTCCCAAATAGCAGGTAAGTCAGCCACTACTTTACCACATAGTAGCCGTACTTTACCGGAATGTGTGTAAAAACCAAGTTTCAAGACAAGTATGAACAACTGAAAAATGTGCTTTACAGTTCAGGAAACCAAAATATTTATTTTTGGTTTTCTGACGTGTAAACATCAAATTAACATTGAAACTACAAACTCTGAAATGTAATGATTACGTACAGTGCACGCACAGCGTGCGTAAAATTACCCAAATCGTCCGCCCTTAAGGTACATTTGTCAATAAAAATCTTTTTATAGAAGATAAATATGTTTACTAAATCTTCAATTACACAACTTTTTACTGTAAATTGGTAAAAAATAAATTGAATTGGAATATTTTAGTTTCATGTAAATGATTAGCACCATCTTCGTATTCTGAATTACAGTTCACTTTATGACATATATTGACAATTGGCAGCAAAATATTTGTTAATTTTATATTTTTACCATTTAAAAATCGTTGGCCAAAAATGTAATACAAATCTTGTGCGTTAAATTATTTTACAGCGCTTAATAAATTTAAAGCACTCTCTTAAATTTATTTTGCGCTGTAAAATTTGATTTTCTGCACGCGATTGCAAATAACCATGTATTACATTAGAGTGTGGAAAGTAGTATTTTACGGTGGGACAGTTTTGTTTGAGGAATGAGTCTGAAGGGCGAGCTCTTCGTTAGCTAGAGCGCCGTAAAATGACTTTACACACGAAATTTGTATAATATTTTTTTGCCGACGATCATCATTACAAAGTAAAGAAAGAACAAAATTATTTCTACTCATTTTTAAGTAGGTCTGGCTGTTTAACCATTTTGACATACACCATCTAATATGTGCCAGTTCATTTGTTTAACTGTACGTGATAGCATGGCGCCACTCTGTATTACGATCGGAATAAAAAACTGTCAAATTATATTCCTGCCCGTATTCTGTACATTGTAAAATCGTGTTTTTACTAAGGTAAATAGTGTAACAGAAAATTTTTAATAGAGTCATTATTTTTATTCCTTTTTGTGAGCATTTTATACTACTTAGTTTATTTTTAACGTATCTTGGTAAATAGCCAGATATAATCATGCCGTATAGTAGCCTGGGCTATGTAACGTCTTTATAGTTAACCTTTGTTCTCAGACCCTAGTGTCATACTGCAAGCCATTGTGTGTAGTTAAAATTTAATAGTAAATTTTCCACAGAAAAGTATGTTAACAACTGAATATTATCCCTTTAAAAAAAACCAAACCAAAAAAGAAAAAAATGTATCTTTAATAATTAAAATGAAATTTTTAAAATCGTAACTCAAAAGGGGACTTTTTGTTTGTTGGTTACAGTTCAGTTGGTTACGGCCAATCAAACTTAGAACAGCCACTGCCATCTTTTTGTTTTACAAGTATAGATAATCCTAACTGTAATTACAGCCTTTTGTATTACACATATTATTAATAAAATTCCCCGAACAAGAAACCTTAATTCTGTTTATATTTTTTTTTTATTTATAAATTATGGTGCATGGGTCTATAGTTGTTATCTGGTTTTTTTGGTGGACCCTTTAGTAATTATTTAACAGTTGGAAAAAACGAATTTAACCAATTAACGGACTTTACTATAATGCAATTTATAGCTTTAAGGAATTTTCTGATGATAAGCTTTTTTATAGTCAGAATCACTTCCAGAAGTAATTTCTTTGTCGGTTAGAACTCACACATCGTTCCTTGGTACTAACAAACTTGGATATTATTAGTTATGCGCATCAAATGTGTGTTTATTTTTAAATATTATATTTATTTAAATATGTTGGCAAATGGGAAATACATAATTTTCAGCACCAGTCTTTTAATCTTTGACTAGATATTAATAAACCAGTAGGGAGACGTTGTTTGTTTTTCGGGTTTTTTTTTTTTAATTTTAATATATAAAGTGAAGAAAAACAATACCATAACTGTAACAGTTTAAGTACAATAACTTTATCCATAATTTTTTGTATAATTGATACTTTTGGAGATATTGTTAAAACAATATTAATGTCAAGTGATTGTCATATTTCAGTAATTATTTATCGGATCGAAAAATAGTTTAAATAAAAGTTGTGTATAATTAAACTTTTATTTGAAATATTTTTGTTTCAAAAATCTATGTAGGTTAACCGAATTTTGGTTCGACCCAAAATCCCAATCGGTCCAAGATCTATACAAAATTTTTTTTTGCTTTATTATAACGTACTAACTAATTAATTATCGGTTTGGAAACCGTCGAAAAAATAGGTATTTTATTTAAAAAATGTCGAGTATAATGACTCTTAAAGGATTTGTTTTAATTATTTTGTAGTCTCTCCACTAGATTTTAGACTAGACATAATTTATAGCTTCATCGATATTTTTGGTAATATGTATGTTAAGTGTGGGTAAAAGTGGATATAATAAATACTTGGTGGAATTAACATAATTAAAGCTTACTTTTTTTGTATGTGTATAGGTATTTATACAAAGCTTTTGTGTCTGATTATGTAAACGTATTGCTTTTGTGAATTGATTTTTGTACTAATATTTTGACATATGATTGTGTTTTTAACAATAAATCGTGAAAAATCGTCCCATCGTCGTCGACGACAAATAAAATACGCCGGAAACTGTTTGAGAGCAGTCGGAAACTTCCCTCTGACAACAAAGAAGGACATTATTAGAATTAAGAATTCGATCTTTTCAAAAAACGCCCCAAATTTAAATGTTTCTCAAGTCAAACAAAGCCGCGCAATAAAAATGGGGAGGATAAAAATTAAAGCGCAAAGAAAATCGCCGTTCAATAATAAATGCAAGAATGACGTCGTGATTGAGTCTTTCTCAACAGCAGGACATAAGGCCGGCTCGCGCTGGGGTGCTGCTGATTGAGGCCTCCGTTACAGTAATTGCATATTTGGTTCACACGGAATCGCCTGAAACACCCAACGCATTTTGCGTTCCTTTACATAAAAGTTTTGGGGTGCGGCACCATTCACTTAGTTTTATTATTAAGTTTATGAAACCTGTACTTTTTGCACACACGTTTAAATACTATTGATGTGATGTCGATTGTTAGTCTCTACACGACAAATTGAATAACTTCAAATTTATTCTTCGTTAAAGCCTTAAGGCGATTCCTATCGGAAAATAAACTTATTTGCTATTCTTTAAAACTACATGCGTTTAAAAAATACCGAATAAAAGCAAGCTAATTACAATAAGGGTGAACAATAATTAATAATGCATGTACAAAAAACTTAAAGAATACTAAGTAATAAGTTGATTTATGTATGTGTGAAGCATTTCGTCACAAAACAAAATTATGCTAATGAATATGTATTTATTTTAAAATCAAAGATTACTTTTCGATTTAGTATTATCAAATCTTAGAAACTCTTGAAATTGTGTTTATTCATATTTCTTTGAAAAATATAAAAAAAATAACAACTTAATCAAATAAATTATTAGCTAAATCCGTTTAAAATAATTTACCATATTAATTATTGATGCGAGGGTTGGCTTTGTTTTTCGAATAGTGGATCGACATTGTAAACACACATAAGTTAATTCTTTTTTCCGTGACAAAAGAAATCTTAGGTAGTTTCTCTCTGATTAATATTTGTGAGCAATCTTCAGAAATTATGCGAAGTGTTAATTTTGATTTTCATCTAGTTTTCTTTGTAATTTACTACCTACTTGTAATTCTTTCTACCCGCTCTATTAATTTTTATATCGGTTGTCAATTTTTAGGTTATCTGACATTCACTTACTTGGAATGTAGGTGGCATTGTTTACTTTACATAAACTGTCACCGGTTACTTACTATTTGTCGAGTGGTAGTAGACAGTACGTTGCGCAAATACTAGAAGAGGCCACATGAGTTGAATATTATACTAATCTACTGTTATTGTACCGGGTGCACACTTATATTGTCCCCTTTTTAACTGCCTATAACTTCTAAACGATTCACAAAAGTGCCTTGCTGTACTAAAACTACCGCATTTTGTAACTTTCCAGTTTTTGGTGTACTTTTATACATCCCATGTGTAATTTTAAACGGAGAATTCAATCCGCTGATGTATTTTTAAATTTATCTAAACAAATTGACCTTTTTTGAATTTGAAAATTTTTTTTGACATTTTTGAATACTTGACTTTGGATTCGGATTCTACGTGTTAAGAAGGTTTATATACTAATTATCAAGCCAGTTGATTGAAAAACGACGGTAGTATTGCCTAAAATATAAAGGTCGGTGGCTTGGTCGCCTTTTTTGGGGTCACGTTTGCGCAAAATATCGCCGTAACCGTAAAATCTAAAATTTACGTTTGAAAGAGCTAATCTTTATCTATACAGGGTGTCCAGAAACTCTCCTGACAAACGAAGACCGGAGATTCCTCAGATAATTTTAATACAATTTAACCCAATTCACCTAGTCCGAAAATGCTTCCTAAGGGAGCTAGAGCTCTTTGAAGATGGCGCCTTGTAAATAGTTTTTTTAAATATCTCCAGAACGCTTCTACTTAGAAAGCAAAACTGGTATGCTTGTTTAGCCTTCAGAGATGAATCGATTCCATCAATTGCGAATTTCTAGTACCGGTCATAGGCGTCCTTTTTTGGTAGGTCAACGGTTATTTTAACGCATAACTTTTTTGTCTTTAACTTTTAAGCATTTGTGACACTAGATTATTAAATTTGGAGGTATTCTAGTACTAAAAGGTACTCTTATTTTAAGTCATTAGGATACACCGTTTTCTAGAAAATGGATTTGAAATTTTTGTTTTTGTCATTAAAGTTAAATTTATATTTTTTGCACTAGTTGGCTCTGAACTGCCAACAAAAGTAAAACCTACGTTTTTCATTGTCAAATTGTTGTCAGTTCGCGAAGTTTATCTTTTAATTTTTACTTTACCAGGCGCCATCTTCAAAGAGCTCTAGCTCCTTTAGGAAGCATTTTCGGACTAAGGTGAATTGGGTTAAATTGTCTTAAAATTATCTGAGGAATCTCCGGTCTTCGTTTGTCAGGAGAGTTTCTGGACACCCTGTATAAAACTGACGTGCGATGTTGCAAAACCTATGTTCGTTAAAAAGATATTTAGCTTCAGAAAAATGTCTAAAATTAAATATGGGATGCATAAAATTACACCAAAAATTGGACAGTTCAAAAATGCTCCTTTTGGTAATACCAGGGGACGTTGGTGCGGTTCCGAATAGAAACATGCGGTTTTTTACTGAAATGTTACATTTTAGTATACGTTTTCTTTGAATTCATTTACGTAAATCGTCCAAAACTGACTATGATTACAAGAACTGAACAAATTGATGTTCTGTTGTACGATTTTTGATTTGTATATCTCATTTTAAAAATTAATTACTCGGTCATTCGCTAACCGATTTTGAAAAACTTTGCACCGCTGGATAGCTGAAAGTCAGTTGTCTGAAACTACAAAAAATATACCGAGTGTTCCATGAAAAAAAGTTAACAAAAAAATTGTCAAAAATACGCCATTTTGTTATGACGTCCTCAAAGTCGATAGAAAAAATTCAATGTATTCAAAGAAAACTTATACTAAAATGTAACATTTCAGTGAAAACCGCATGTTTCTATCTTGAACCGTTTAGATGTTATAAACAGTTAAAATAGAGGAAAATATAAGTGGACACCCAGTATAACAAAAAATTCAATTCTTTTCAGTTACTTAGTAAATGCAATATACAGTGTGTCTCATCGAAAATATAACAAGCTTTATTTGTTTAAAACGAATAATTAAAAAAAAATTCCTGCGCGCCCCTTTTTTGATAATGTTCCATTAGGTGGTAATAATTAATTTTTGGACGAACCTGTATAATAATGTACCTATGTTAAAAAAGTTTCTCTCTTGAAAATAAAGTTGACGTGTTTTGGCATTTTTTTTTTAATTATCCGTTTTGGAGAAACAAACCGTTTACCTTTTCAATGGGATTATATAGTGTGTCCTACCGGGAACGCCGGTTATCGTTATACGGAAAACTGCATAACAAAAAATTCTAAAAATTTGGGTAATTATTAATATCAATGGATCCCGCTCTGCTACAATATTTTCAACTTTATGCTACTTACGGTTATACCGGAAGCTGGTAGCAACTTCATTATTTTAAATGAAACATATTTTTTCATTTTTGAATTTCGTATGAATTTCTAAGTCAAATTTATGTATTATACCTAAGTTTATTAAGCCAAACATTGTCCAACCAATGTAGAAACTAGAGTAATTGTTCAAAATTTTGTCCTCTAACTTCTAAACACTTATGGCATCTGCGAATAAGTTGTTAGTGAGTAGCACGTCTTATCAAAATTGCGGACAAATTTTGAAACCCATCTCTCACTCGTTGGTAGTCAATGGACTTTCATAAACTTTATTTTTAATTTTCTCTAAAGGAAATAATCGTGAACTGTCAAATCGGGGGAGCGAGGAGGCCATGAAAACGGTTTCTCTTTCGCGATCCATTGATCATAAAAAATATCCTCAAGAAAATTGTTAATTCGATAAGCGTTATGAGGAGGGGCGCCATTATGTTAGTGGAAAATTTTTCTCCGATCGTCAATTGACAAATTTGACAGATAATTTTCCTCTAAATCGAATAGAATTTGTAATTATTTGTCACCTACAAGTATATATACCTAGGACGACTAACTTAACACAACAAAGAAAAAACTTTTCAGCTTACTATTTAAATTTTATTCATAAAATTGTAAAGACACAATTGTATCGTTTCTTATGGCACAAAAATACATTGAGTTGTCACCTTTCTTGAAAGTTTGCAATTCGAATTTGGCTTCAATAATGTGAGTTGAGGCATTTAAACAATCCATTACATGTAAATTTCGCTTCTTCCGACCAAATGGTATTGTCCAAAAATGAATTGTCACCTTCACACCAAATTGCAATGAATTCACAAAATTGTTCCCGTTCGATGAAGTCTGTTATCTTTCAAATGCTGAAATAAAGAAAATTTGTAGGGCCGAAATTTATGTTTAATTAAAATTCTATGAATTGAGTGTCTGTTCAAATTTGATTCCCGTGGAAATGCCCTAAAATACCCCAGAATTGCAATTTTCATCGTCTGTGACAGGTTTTCTTCGCTGAACATTATTTTTCTTGATAAAACCAGTAATTCTAAAATTCTGTAATATGCGTCTTCTTGTTCTCTCTGATGGCTTGTTTTTTTCTGAATATCTTGCAGCAAATGTATTGCATGTACTTGATACCACTCTGTTACATTCTTCATAAATAATAAACAAATTCAAGTAATCCTTTGCAGTATAATTCAATCGTGCTAGCATTTTTACAGAAGTTATTAAACTAGCAATTATTGTCTAGTAAGAGCCGCCTACTCGAAAAATCATAAAATTTATGTAAGAACTTACATAATTCCAAGTAACTAGAAAAGTATTCGGTTTAGGTATAGGAAACTAAATGGAAGTTTGTCCTTATTTTTAACGCTAAATAGGAATACGTTTTAAAGAATGTTAAAATTTTTGAGTTTTTGACGTTTTTTGGAATCGGGTTTTGGTTAGCTTTTTTTCGCATCTTGTACAAAACAATGGCGCATGTATTACACCTGGATAATTCCTGGGGGTGCCGGAATGGCTATTTAAGAACCCTTCGCTACATAATTTGACGACTACTACGGTTTCGCATTCAATTAAGCTGCCAACAGCCAGTGAACCTTACAGGCTGCGGGGTCGTTTACGCTGCATACTTGCTGCTTCGAGGGAACATATTCGCCTTCCGTTCTTTGCTGTATACTTTCTCTAAAGGAAATCCTGGGATTACCTATCTTCTGAAGCTGTCAAATACTGTCGCTAGCAAGAACTTTTTTTCTCGGAACTGCATACTACAGAATACAGCTAAGTTTTAATGTTTAAGCAACCTATTCACTATTAATGCGTATGAAGCTCACGTACATGTGAATCGGTTTGAATCTCTAGCATTTAAGTACGTGTTTATTCGGGGTAGACTCCTCCACCGACGTTTGGTTTTGTTTTTAACTAGCTCCATAAGAGCTTGGGCGCTTTACATAAAGTCGGTGAATCTAAATCAAAAAGCCTTTTGGGTTGGCGGGAGCTACTTACCGTGTTATTCCGAGTTTAAGTTAGTTTTAAGTCACAGTGTGTAGGTGACCTGTGTACGTCGAGTCTTCTTAGTAACCAATGCTTAATTGGAATGCTAATTTTAATTTTAGGTGTAACTACAAAGCTTAACTAAAATTCGACACATTAATTGCGAGCTTTAATTAAATTGTAGTTGCTAACGCCCGCAATTTTATGCGACAGTCTCTCTTATTTCTGTCACATTCTCCTACCACTTTAAGTTTTATTTGCTATATTGAATTGTATATTTGTTTCTCTGATTTGTGTTTGTTTTAGCGTATTAAACTATTTAGTAAAACCTATTGAACTTCTGTTGGTCTGTTTTATTTCTTTTTATTACCCAGCAGGTGACGCCTTGTTAGGCAGCAGTTTATTTCTTTACAGTTCCTCAAGGACCTCCCCAACTCACCGACTAAGCCGGACACTGCTGTGCTAACTACTACAAATACTGGATCCTCCACGAATTTAGTGCGCTACATCGAGGCAAATTGTCTTGTTTTTCTCTCTAGGTTATAGCGCTAGAGCTGTCGCTTTCTTTTATTGTTTGTGAACTACAACCGTTACAACAGGAAACGACAGTTCTTTAAACACACACATACCACTTTAGAAGAATCTATCCTGTCAAAATGGCAACGTAGATGGACAAACTACAACCGCGCCCAATGGACACACCAAGTAATATCAAATATCCACGTTTGGATTAACAGGAAGTTTGGTGAAACCTACTACTTTACTACCCAATTCCTCATAGGTCATGGAACCTTTAATAACTACATCGCAGGTATCAAAAAAATTTCTTCACCATATGCGATTACTGTGGTCAAATCGACGACGTGCATCACACCTTTTATGAATGCCACAAATGGCGCAACATAAAACCAGAAGGCTTAACTCCTGCCACCACACTTCCTTTCATATTGATTAGTCTTATTAACTGGACTACGTGTAGCAAGTGGTTTAAGTCAGTTATCTAAGTAAAAGACACTAATAAGCAAACACTATAACTTCCTGTCAACGACAATACCAATTTAATTGGCATAGTTACCCAGGTTCCGAATATGCTACTGTAGCGGAACCGTAGATTGCCTCTACGATGTATCACCATGTGGATTCCGTATGGGTGTAAGCCTGCAATCAAAGGAGAGTTTTTAGTCGGTCGGCATAACATCAGCCAACCCGACACTATTGACCAACTGGGGTCAGTGTCTATTTACAGATTTTCTCTTCTTTAAAAAAAAATGTAAGGCTTGTAAATGTTAAGAGCCTTATGGCTGATTTGAACTGTTTACTTCAATGTTAGTTCATACCATCTAATAATTAGTTCTTATAGTAATGTCTTATTCAATATAATTTAATTAACTGTCAAAAGTTAAGGTTTTACGGACTAAGCTTATTGTAGTTTGAATACATTTTTGCTAAAAATGACAACAAATACTACATCCACTTAACTTATTTACCCCACATCTAAACATTAGATAATTGCAATATAGAACATTTTATGATAGTGTGGAGTGAGATATATACGTAATTGAAAAATACCCAAAAGACAATAGCTGGATACACACGAAAAGATATATCGATGCGATAAATTGAGTCAAATTATCCTTAGTTAAATTGATGCAAAATATCTCACAGTTAAATCGAAAGTAAACCACTAACATTAACTTTTATTGGACTAATATTTCTGTTAGAATTTATGGGAATAAATAGATGGTACACGTGTGTTGTTTGAAAAGGTTATTTGGTCCAATATAGTAAATTTATCTTCGATCGGGAATCTTTTGGAATTCTGAAAAATATGACCGATTAAATTTCAATCAGAAGTGCATAGTTTAGTTGTTATTGTTATTGCATTGTTATTCGAATTATTTATGCGTGTTTTGACACTTGATTGTAAAGAATGAATAACATTAAAACTGTCTCATTAATTGAATAAATACAACATTTTTAGTTCCTACGTTTAAAATATGAATGGATTTTATACAGGTTTACCTTACTTAAACCTAAAGGTTTTTGAGATTTTGTATTTTATGAAAAGTCGTCACAATTTTACCGATTCATATCTCAGCAACTATTTTCTTTTTCGAAACTAAATTCGCACCAGTGTCTATGAATTGATCAGATTTTATGTAGAACTTGTGAAAAATCCACTGTCATACACAGGATGTGTAGAAATTGAGATTAAATAATGACATGTTTTAAAACGCAATAACTTGCTTATTTTAAATAGAACACCCTGTATTTTATGCCAACAACAAATGTAAAATGTAATTGTCTATCAAACAATACTATAGTGTACTATAGCTAAATTTTACGTTTTTATGAAAAATGCAAATTTTATAATGAAGACTGATTTGTAACAATTTTAATATTTATCAAGTAAGCTATACAACTTTGACAGGTCAATATTATGTATTTGTTAGTAGGAGAAGATTTGCATTCTTATTTTGAACGTAGAAACGGAAAATGTAATAATATACAGGGCATTCCATAAGAAAAAACACAACTTTGATACGTTCTGTGTATTTTGGGACACCTGTATATATCGAAAGTAATTTTAAAATATTACTCCAATAGGTCTCTATCCATCCCAAATATATTTTTCTAATCTTATTGAATAGTTTGGCTGTAATATTCCGTGTTGTATACCGTGAATAACCCTATATAAGCTGGATATACACGGAAAGATTTATCGATGCGATAAATTGGATCAAATGATCGTTAGATAAGTTGTTGCAAAATATCTCACAGTTAAATCAAAAGCAAACCTCTAACATTAAGTTTTATTGGACTAATATTTCTGTTAAAATTTATTGGAGAACATGATTGGTGCATGAGTGTGTTGTTTGAAGCGATTATTTGGTCCAATATAGTCAATTTATCTTCGCTCGAGGATCTTTCGAAATTCTGAAAAATATGACCAATTAAACTTCTAATCAGAAGTTCCTAGTTTAGTTGCAGGTATTGTTGTGCGAAATTTGTGCACTTGTTTGTGAAGAGTGAATAACAGCAACAAAACTATCTTACTGTTTGGAATGATGGGTTATGTAATAATAAAACGAAGAAAGAGAAGTAGGAATTGTAAAAAATGGGTTAAAACGTGGTTAAACAGAAATGAACTAAGCCATATGTCGCTACTTAAAGAATTACAATTACAATACCTTGAGAATCCAGAAAAGAAAGTAATTTATGAGCAGCTTTTCGAGAAAAATCAGGATACCGAAGGGGGATATAGTAATGTCGATGAAATCGACGACGATTACAAAAGCAGCGGATGTGAAGTATCAAAATGTTTTTTCATACATTTCCGTTAAGAGAATAAAGTTTCTCTTTGCATATTATTACTTATTCACAGAAAAAATCATTGCAGAAAAAAATTCCACAAAAACAGCAAATGTCCAACTCATTTTTGTTTCTACGTCATTCAAAAAACATTTTTTTCAGGTAGCAGTGCGAACATCCTGACTGAAATTGCAGTGTCAAAATAATTTACAGTAAATGGTTTCACTTGATAACATATCAGAACTTTTTCCTTTTTCGTGTAGATTTTCTGCGATTGCTGATTTATCTACCGCTCTGGACTTGGCGTCTCGGTGATGTTCTTTTAATCTACATTTTATGTTGCGTCCGGTTTGACCAATGCAGACCTTTCCACATGAACAATCAATTTGGTAGAGCCCTTTTGTTGAGAGTTTCGGCAGGTTATCTTTATTAGAAGGTAGTAGTTGCTGGATTTTTCTAACCGTTCCAAACCTGACACCGATATTATTCTTCTCCAATGATTTTCTTAATTTGTCAGTTACTCCAGCAATGAATGGCAAACGAGCGTAGGTGGTGACCTGTTCCTTCTCGGATTTCCTGCGACAGGCGGCTCTTATTTCTTTTCTGGTATAGCCGTTCTTCATTAGGGCTTGTTGGACGTGTCGAAGTTCTTCTGCCTGGTGAACCTCGTCAGGAATCTTGTTAGCTCTATGCAATAAAGTTTTGATTAGAGACCGCTTCTGCTGTGGATGATGGTGTGATGTGGCATGGAGGTATCGGTCGGTGTGGGTCTTTTTATGATATACACTATGAGCCAACTTGTTGTTATCCCCTCGATTCTCTTCTGTCTCCATGGTAAACTTGATCTTTTCGTGCTGAGTGTTGAGGTGGTTAAGAAATACAGTAAGTGCTTCTTTCCCATGAGGCCATATGACAAAGGTATCGTCCACGTATCTGAACCAGCATTTCGGTTTTTGTTCGCTGGATTGAATGGCTTCTTGCTCGAATGCTTCCATAAAGATATTCGCAATAACCGGTGATAATGGTGATCCCATGGCTGCACCTGATTTTTGTTCGTAGAAATCTCCGTTCCATAGAAAGTAAGTTGTATTCAGACATATTCTTGCTAGCTCTGGTATGTCTTCTCTTAACCCATGGGTTGTGCACAGTTGTTTTATGATGTTATGTGTATCGTCGACTGGTACGTTAATGAATAGCGATTCTACATCAAAACTAACTAGTATATCGTCATTGGTTACTTTCAGAGTCATCAGTAATTCGACGAAGCTAAAGTTCTATCAAGGACTAACAACTACTATCCAAGGATAATCAGAGAATCCTTAGAAATTATGAAAAATAAAAACAACTTCAATCGAGAAGATGGTTACCGATTAAGCAACACGTGGAAACCAACTCTTCACAAAAACAAAGAAAACAAATGTCGCCACAAAATTAGTGGATACCAAACAGAAGATCAACCAATCATCGAAAACCAACCACCCGTCACTGATCGACATCAACCAACCGTAACGG
This sequence comes from Abscondita cerata, assembly GCA_030710515.1. Classification (NCBI taxonomy): domain Eukaryota; kingdom Metazoa; phylum Arthropoda; class Insecta; order Coleoptera; family Lampyridae; genus Abscondita; species Abscondita cerata. The sequence goes on along the minus strand of JALBCR010002388.1, from coordinate 34,476 downwards.
AACATAGGTATATAACAAGGAGCAGAAGACAACAACATCAGTCTTTAGAGTAACTTCTGAAGAAGTTAACAGCATGGTTAGCGAAACGTCAAGCAGAGAACGTAGGAAGGAAGGACGAACACGGCTCAGCCCGGAAGATAATAATCTTTGTTTTCAATTAATTTGAGGCTTTATAAAAATTACGATCAATGCAACTTTCAGGTGGTGACAGTAATTTATCAACAGATTTATTTCAACCGGTTCATCGTCAGTTAAATTGCTGCGTTGCATGCAATTTTAATAGGATGAACTTGATGATTTAAATAATTACCTAGGACGGTCAAACCTTCTACTGAGACTTAACCACAGCAGCTTTATTTTATCCGATTTATTGAAAGCTAAATCGCTGCGTTTATGCAAAAGCACTAAATTATCGCTGAAAATTATTGTTTTTGTGTGTGTTCCCTTAACTATCAGTTGTATCTACCCAATTAGGCAAATCGGTAGATAAATCCAACCAACACTATCATTTAATCGTATAATTATTTGATATTGACGAACAAAGAGGGCTTAAGTAGTGGAGAAACCTTGAATTTAAAACCAAAGATGAAAAATTAGAAAGCAATTTTCTGCTTAATTACTTAATTATACTGTACTAGTGTTCTACCCGCCGAGAGTATTAATGTGCTATGTTAGTGTTTACTAAATTTAAAAATGCCCAAAACACAAAATCAGGCGGATTCTTCGTTGATTATACGTTCTCGAATAGCTGCTCTAGTTGATGGTGGTTGGTCCACGAGAACAATTTCTCAAGAGGCTGATCTTTCTGTAAGTTAGTTACATTTGTATATATCTGTAAATATTTCCTTCAATATTTATTTCCATTGAAGCAGCTATGATTTTTCAAAAATTACCTTTTTCCAAAAAATTGCTTATCAATCACTCTTACAAGTGATTCAAAAAATTGCACCCTTCACGATAAAGAGGTGACTTTAAAAATTCTGCACCCGATATCAAAAACATAACTTTTTGTATTTATTTTCTACTTGAGTCTAATCCTTATCGTCTTTTATTGGGTTTGAAAGTGAAAATATCCACACTCTATACAGGGTGTCCCACCGGGAACGCAATCGATAGATTATAGGAAAACTGTACATGGGAAGAATTTGAAAATTTGGTAGTATACTAACATTGACGGGGGCAGTTTCGTTAAAATATTTTCAAGATGGTGACACTTCCGGTTATACCGGAAGTAAGTGTCAAGTTGCTTATTTCAAATAGAACATCCTATATATTATTCTATTTTTGGATTTTGCACATAATTGTACACATTTTGTGTATAATGTTCTATACCTAAGTTTAACTGTTTTGGACTTATTTTAAATTTTATGTCAAAAATGACGTTTTCAGGCCTAAACAAAATTATAAAATTTTCCTATATTAATGCCTTTATTATTTAATTGGAATTGGTTTCCTTGTAGCAGGGGACCTATTTTAGTGGGCTATGTCGGTATTTTGATAATAAATTAATACAGGGTGATCAAAAAAAAGGATTAAAATTAAATTCAAAAACACGTCAAAAGTCATTTTTTTTAAATCTTAATTTTAATTTTATTTATAATACTTATGGCTGCAGTTGAAAATGTATAACGATGGGCTTCTAAATATTATTGGAGGCAAACCTAGTGTTTTATTAGATATATAAAATCCTTTTGGTGCGTCGCAGAATTCAAAACAGGAGTTTACCGCAGAACTCCACATCGCCCAGATAAGCGAAAATAAAATTGCGTTTTAGAAAAAAATGGTTCAAACAAAACCTATATAGTCAATAGAATTTCCAACAACTGTTCTTCTTCAACTTTTTTGTAAAATTGATATTGGTTATATCTCTGTAGTTACTTATCGGATCAAAAAATAGTTTAAACAAAGGATGTGTATAATTAAATTATAAACAACTTTCATTTAAAACAAAAATGTCTAAAATATATTTTTTCTAAATATTTTAAAAATTTCAAATTCTGTGTAGGTTAACGGCTCTTTTTCCTACATAGAATGCGCCCAAAAATCTAATCAGATCTGCGGAATTGTAAGTAAGGTCCAAAGTTTCATAATAATCGGACGGGTGGTTTTTTTGATATCTTGTGTACATACGGACGGGCATACATTTTTTTTGCTTCATTATAACGTACTACCTCTAATCCGTCGGAAAAGTGAAAAAAAAGGGTTTGAAACCGTGGCAAACTCCCCATCATATTTCATAAGATATGGAGTAATATGTGGATGCTCTAGATGAATTTGTAGATATTTTAATTTTAAGTTAATTATAGTTAATGAAACAGTTTACTTTGACTTTTTTTAAAGTTGAAATTGTGACAAACATGCACCTAAGTAATAAATGGAAACAACTTTTCGAAACCTTAAAAAATATATGCGTTTTAGAATAATTTAAAACTTCCTAAAAACAAAATTTAATCTTTTATTCAGATTGGCCCTACTAATGCCCAGCACATAAAATAAATCTAAAGAACGTTTATGATCTCGAATGTTGTGTGTAAGTCAAAACAATTTTTGAAAACGGTTTCTGTAATTTATGTAAAAATTCTATTATTTTGGTTTTTAAAACTCTACCGTTATTTACTTAATCTTTAAATCTAAACTGTTAATTACAACAATAGTAATGTTACCAAAGAATATTCTTATTTCTATCTACCTCCTGAAGAGCTGCATGATTTAAATTCTTTAGAATAAGATTAGGGTGCACAATAACAACGTACCCTACTGTGTATGTTTTAAGCCGGGGTAGTAAAAAATCATACGCGTTTAGATTAATTTTGGATATCGAATCGTTCGTTTAGCAATTTTTTTTGTTAATTGCAAATTTTTTTCGAAATAATTATAACGAGCAAAATAAGGAAGTATCTTAAGAAATACGTTACAATTAATTACAGTTAAATAACTCAAGTTAAATGTGAATAACCGTAAACAAAGGTAGAGCACAAAGCAGTGTCCCTATGCAATAAAATAAAAATAGCGATTGATCAGTCGAACGACTCTTATTGAAATCATTTTGCGGAATAATTTAACGATGTGTTCAACTGAGGCATGCGCAACTTCTAAAGTGGACAACTGCGGTGATATTTACTGTATTATTAACATTTCTTAAAGAACAACACGTGTTTAAGAGGTTTATTGTATGAACATACATTAAGCTGTAGCAAATATAAATTCGTTTCACGTTGTTATCTTAAATAACGGATTTTTCACTCAAACTAGTGTTTTTTAAATCATTAAAGAACTTTATGATTTATTCTTTATGAATGTAAATATTTGATTTTATGGGTGTTGATTTATATATAGAGAACTTTCAAAAAGAGCAGGAAAATTCTAAACTATTATCCATTTTTTTTAAAATCTAAATATTATTTTGTCTTCTTGAATTAAGTTTCTATACTGTCAAACTTGAAACATTGAAATTTTAACCTTCCACATATTAAACGATTTTTATTATCGTCAGTCTGGCTATTTATCTGCTAACCTTCTTCTCTTCTTCTAGTTAGTTTTTTTGTTCATCTTCCTTCATGTTATCAACTTTAATATTCCTCCATGCCTTGTAACGTGACTAGTTCAGTCTCGCTTTTCTTTCTATTCATGATTGTTTTCTCTTGCCCGACTTTGCTCTTTTTAATTATCTCTTACCATAACTGTTAGCTTCTTCTTGCCTGCGTTCACACACCATACAAATCTATGTTAATTTTATCGTAAACATGAACAATTTCTTCCAGTAATTGTAAACAATTGGACAGTCTATTAGAAATCCTTGTAGGCGAAGGTGGCTAACATATTACTTTTTAGTGAAAAATTACGATTTCGAGCAAAGGCGATTTTTCAACAAAGAGTTTTTATGAGTACATGTTAAATTATGTGAGTGACGCACAAGTTTTACTTCTTTTTCTGCTTGGTCCATTAAGACATTGACCTTTTAGATGAAATGGTATTTTAGTTTGAAATTAGATGTTCAGCAAGAGGAGGCATGGGGGACTAATTTTTCTTTTAGATAGTCAAATAAAGTAGAATTGATTGAGGTGAAGTTTTCGATGGGTCGATGTTTAAATATTGAAAGTATATATTATGTTGCTCCCTTCCGGTTCAATGGTCCGCGTCGTAAACGTTAGCTAAAGAAGTACTGAATTGCAAACTTGGTCTTGTATTTTTGTGTTTTTTTTATGTCCTCCATCTAAATGTTTGGGTACAGATTTCTACTTTCTTGTCTCGTCGAATCCTTGATAGGGGATGCGCTATTTTAGTCAGGTTTTTACCCATACGCCATTATTTCCAATATACCTACACCTCCATAAGAGCAAACTCCAAATCCCTCAATGTTTTCTTGTCCGGATCGTTATTCTTGATCTTTTTGTGTGCACCACTTTGTTGTTTTTCTTTGAATAGGAACAACATATTATAAATGCATTATCTATTCTGCTGCATCTAGGCAGAAAAAGGCAATTTGAACATCAACGCGGTTAGAAAATATGAAGTAATAGCTTAAAAAGAAAAATACTTTGTTGGTTGTTTATTTACTCGCAATAGTTATCGAAATTGACACGTGTCCCCGTAGGACCTACCTTTTTTATATCGTCCTAGCTAGCACTACTTAACTATCTTAATAAAAACATTTTTTTAATTCAAATACACTCTGTGACTTTGAAAATGCACCACCAAGAAGAGGTTGGAATTGGTGTATGAAACTCGGTATAAATATTCTTTTGATTTAAGAGAATTCGTGATTAAAAAATTAAGTGCTGAAATTTTATTAGGTAGATAAAACAAAATTTGTGGCGCTTATTGTAACCTGTTGGATGTTGCCAGGTTGTTCTGTATTTTTGTACTGGTCTACTCTAATTAGAGCATATCGGTGAGGGCAGAAGATGGTCCGAAAAACCATAGAAAAGGTAACGGAGTAATGCTGGATAGCTGAATTTGGTCATTTGGACAATCTATTGCCGCACAAAAGATTTTGATCTTAATTTATAATTTCATATCGTTCACATCTTGTCCTACCTTTGCCTGCCTTACATGAACAACAACGTTTGAGCTAGTCGAGAGAAAGATGCCAGTGGAGCAGTAAATGGAATCGAGTCGGTTTTAGTGACGACTGTTAACTTTTCTGTAGAAAGGTGTGTTGACCTTTGTAATTGGCGTACGGGTATGGGACGCTATTTCTTATGGCAGCAGATTTTCCTTAGTCGTCATTGAAAATGAAATGACCGCCACTACAATAAAAAAGTGACGTAACCATATCTACTTCCATATGTAGAAGAGAAACAAATTTTAATGCCCGCCCTCACGTGGCTCACTTATTTTCAGACACCTTTACTTTGACTGCCTTGATTTGCCTACCTGTTACTATGGCATGGACATCTTTCGTTTTGGGACATGATGGGTAGAAAACTTAGAAATTTTTCAATGCCAAGACCAAATTGAGTACCGACGATGCGTTGGTTCGTTTTCAGTTGACGGTTACACATTTGTTGCAGCCAATTTTAAAAGGCCTGCTCCTACTGCGTTTTGGAGAACACCTTAAGCCGTCGGTCTCGTTAACACCATTGGTAATTATTACAAGTTCATCACAACCACTTTCAACTCGCCTGACCAGCGTGGAATTGTAAGGCCCAACATCTCCTATTCTGGGGTTGCGATGATTCGACGAAGGAGATACTGAGCTCTCGATGACACAACTTTCTTTTAAAATTTTTAGGGAGTTTAAGCGGGATACTAACTTTCTTACCTATCACTGTGCATTCCTAACTAGGGTGTGTATAACAAATTGAAATGTACTAATGTCATATAAGGGGTAAAAACAGTGCATTGAATTTAATACATTAATTAAATAGTAATATAATATTATAACTTATTGATTTTATTGTTAATATTAATTATTAGGCACATTATTTGAAAGAACAAGCTTTATGAATTAAGATCTTATGGCAAAATACCTTTTCCAAACATTTAAATTTTAAATACTGACATATGGAGAAATATTTTCCATTAGTGGACAATTTAGGCCCGTGTGCGTATCAAAATTTATTCTAAAATAGCTACCATCTACACAATCATGGTTCCGTAAATGAGTTCCCGGGTAATTAGTACCATTAGTACAATAGTGGGAACTTGCGTTGGGTTAAAAATTCAAAGAAATTTCCGTCATTTCTTTGTTCCAGTATTTTGACAATTTCCCGCAATCTGCAATAACGTTTAAGGTCAAGGTCAGGCCGTATCAGTTAACAGATTACAGTGGACTCTTTTCGTATTCCCAGATCCACTATAAAGAATAAATTTCTGAGTCTTTTTAGACGCTAAAGGATCAGCTTTCGAACAACATCTCAAATTACCAATTGACTGTCGTATGGCTGTAAAAGCATATGTGGGCCCGTATTTCTGTATTTAATGATAGTATTGAAGCTTATGGATGGACCATATCCGGTTTAAAACGTTATAAGGATCCGCCTATACGAGTGTATTCGAATATCAAGAGGGAACAAGAAGAAGTGGAACTATGACGACCCGGGAAACAATAAAGTAATATGCGAGAGAAAAATTGCAATTTTTTAGCAAAAGCTCAACTTCTATAATGTTCTGCGGCAACACTTTCGTCATATTGTGTATAAAGCGAAAATTTTTGGTCTACCGCAAATGGGCCAGTACACACTCAATATAACCTTTTCCCAAGTAGGTGGTTTGACGGAGTTATGTTTTAAGACCGGTTTTAGTCTCATTTTCTACCACAGCCGAGGTTAGATATCAAAATACTCCCATTATTCATATAGGCGATAATTTATCTTTGCGCTGGTTGTTCGATTCTGTAAAAAGAGTAACATACGATTTGTTTGTTTACCACCAAATACTACCCTTATAACTCAGCTTTTAGACATGTCATTTTTTCCCCCCATGAAGAAGATTTGGCAAAGCATTTTAATCAGTTTAGAAGAAAATAAGGCTCTAAACCTAATATTTGGATTTGGCAAGTGTAGATAATAACCTTTAAATTGGCAAATCCTATTTGAGCGTCTAACACAGAATTTGGGGTTAACAAACCTAAACAAAAAAGAAGATTCTAGTTGAAAGAAGTATAACTATATAAACAAAGGTTTTTGGAGATTTTTCGATAACTTGTCTAATGAAGTTCAATTAGAACCAGATTAATAAATTAACATGTTGCCCAAAGCTCCTATCAAAAATGGAAGGTAAATCCTAAGCCAGGTTTACATCAAACTTGACAACTAAATGTTGACAATTTTTAGTGGAAGATTTTTTTGTAGAAAATTAAAAAAGTTATCTTCTTGAGTAAGTGGAAAACTTGTTGCCATATAATTGGCGCAAAAGGTTTGTTACGTAGGCAGTATTGTAAAGATGTTGGGCGAAGAAGATACGGCTGCCTGTGTCCTCATAATCAGCCACTAAAACCCTCATTGCAGGCTAGGGATAGGGCGGAGGGATGATATCGCCTCCCGTCACGTCCGGGGCGCGTGAAGGATGAACAGTTCTCCACTAGTTTTCTACAAATTGCTTGCGCAAAGCGCGCATCGACAAATCTTCCACTTTTAATTGTCAACTTTCTTTGATGTTTACCGGCATTCCGCGGAAAATTATAATTTAATATGTGGAAAGTGGCAGACAGAAAAAGTTGCTGTGTTTTGTAGAAAAAGCAACAAATTGCCGCAACTTGTGGAAAACTTAGTGGAAGACTTTGCTGTAAACGCGGCTCTAGGGCATAAAAATTGACGGCTTCGTATTATTGCTTGGGAGGAAATATCCTCGGAAAATTATCGATGCCATATGCAGTTGATTGTCTGGACAAAAGATAAGATTTGGAGATAATTTTAACTCACTATAATTTAGTATAACATTAACCCAAGCATAAATGTTAGCAATTTTAAGGCATGGCCCTTTTTAGACTAACTCTGAGACACTTGCTGTGCTATAAAAAAACGTATTGTATCTTTTTTAATAGTCAGCCCCTTAATAAATTGAAGAAAATGCCTAAAAAAATAGGCCAATTTTTCTCCATAGTTACGGTAATTTTATTTAATAATTTTGATTCACGCGTATTAAAGTTTTTTGACCTTAAAACACGTACCTATACAGATAAGAAATGAACAGATGGTCTAAACTTGTTATAACAAATTTTGCACAGTTAGTGATAAATCGAACTACAATATGCTGTGTCTTCTTCAAATATCAGAAGGTAGGATTTTTACATTTTCAAATTACAAATTTTAAATTACTTTAGGTAAATGTAGAAGAAAAAAATTTTCAGTACAATAATTTAAACTAGATATTGGCATGTGAGAAAATTTTTTTGTGTTTACACGTGGTAGTCTTATTGCAGAATTTATTACCAATGCTAGAGTCATTGACAAACTATATTACATCATATTTTCTCAACGTAAGATTTTAAAAATGGAAAAACAAATTGAATTATATTCAATGTCTATTTGGGAGAATTTAAATTTTAATTAGACATGCGTCCTAATTCAATTATTCGGAAGCCTTTTCCAAAGTTAGAGAAATTCATACGCAATTTTCCCTAATAGAAAAATTTTAATAGGATTAGTTTTTCTTTTACAAAAACCACAATGCAACATTGTATTGGTTTCTCTTTTGGTTTTATTGATCTTCATTAACTGCAAACAAAGAAAACAAATACATTGGATACAATAATATAGTCGTCATAAATTTTTAAAATTACTCAATTTAAAGATAAAATAGTTTAATACACGTAAATAATTATTAAGCAAATTAGAAATTCTCACTCGAATAACCGGAGAAGGCAAATAAATCCAAATTACTAGGGAGTTTCAAAACATTCGTACACAAAATAAGTCTGTGCATCGGTAACAAGTTAGATGCTGTACTTATTAGTTCTCTCTGCAAACAGGAGACCGTATTTTCTGTCGTAATTATCTTTCTCAGTTCGTTTCTCTCATTATCAGGGCGTGAATTAAATAATCAAGAAGCGGAACGGTAAACGAAGCGAAATGACTTTTCCAAATAGGTACGTTCGGGGGATGTAAAATTATAATAATTAACATCTTTTGAGGGATAAGGGTGTAAATTTGACCTCCTATTACGTGTTTACTACTAAGACGAAATATGTGTAGAGAAGGTTAACGTTGTCCTTGGTAGGTAAAGTGCGGAATCCCATTTGAATTTATACGATGCTGTCAAGAAAATTATCTAAAACGTCAATTACACTAACTTGCTGACATGATATAGTAGGTAAAGATATAAGCCATCTTTATAAACATCTTTTAATCAATTTTAAAGAACCTAATTAGAAGATTCTATTGTGGATTGAGAATAGAACAAACTTTGTTGTTTTTTCAATTGCATTCTTTTATCTAAACTACCCAAAATCGAATATGGATATTGCTTGTACCACAGTTTAGCTTTAGGAAAAAAATATCGTTACATTTAGCATGATTAAAAGACAAAAAACAAAACACATGAGAAAAATAAAAAAAACAACACATTAATTCTTAATTAATTAACTCTTTAGATGATAACTCTAAAAATTCATTAGTAATGCCTGTAAAATTCAAATTTCAGATAATATTTAGCAGTTACCAAAATTTAAATTTAACACGAGAGAAATAAACATTGTTAAAATCTTAAAGAGAAAAATTGTTGTTATCTCAAAGCAGATAAATGCAATAAAGTAGTTATTTTGGACAAAGAGGATGATTTGGGTCAGTTCAAGTGATGCTTAATGAAGACCCTTATTCATTAATATCTAAAAATCCTCTTCCTAAAATGACTGCTGATACCCGTAGAGTCTTATTAGAATGTGAAAATATTATACCAACACAACTTAGGTTTAGACTAACGGTAACTAACCCTAGAATGTATTGTTTGCCTAAGATACATAAAAGCAATGCGGCCCATTGTTTCAGGTATTAATGCTCTTACTTATCTGATATCTAAATGGTTGTCAAATAAATTCAACAGTTTTGAATATCAACAATCACATTTCAGTGTTCAAAATTCATTGAATTTTATTGAAAAAATTAAAAACTAACTAAGAACAAAGTTTTAGTTCCATTCGATGTCTGTTCATAGTTTCCAAGCTTTCTAATAGATGTCACTTTAGATTATTTGAAAGATATGTTACACAAAAATCATTTAGACAATTCGGGAGTAGATAATTCTATTAAATTAGCAAGATTATGTATGAGTCAAACCTACTTCCAAATTTACAATAATATTTAACAATGGGTAACAGCTTATCTCCGTTTATGGCTAATTTGTTTAGGGGTAAATTTGAACCTGATTTAAAAAATAATTTAGATTATTTTCCTAGAATTTGGTTTAGATATGTAGATGATGTTTTTGCAGTTATAGACACTAAAGTTTACAGCCCTCAGCAAATTGTAGAAATTTTAAATTTAAAATTTGAGACGATCAAGTTTACTTATGAAACAGAAGTAAACCTTAAGTTGCCTTTCTTAGACACTTTAGTGACAAGAAATGGCAACAATTTCCTCTACTATACCGTCTAAATCCCACATTCGCTTCTCTTCCTTAATTATGTGTTGAATGCAACCTTCCCATCGCTCTGCGGTTAATACCTTGATTTAGCAAGTTTATATGTTGTGTTGTTAGCAGCTACATATTTTTTTATTTGTGCCCATATCAGTTCGATTGGATTTAAATTACAGTGGTACGGCGGAAGGCGTAATATGGTTCTTCCAGTACCATTGACCATTTCGTCGATGACATAAGGTGTTGTATGAGAAAGGCAATATTGTTTAGCTAATTCCAACAATTGTAATTTTAATAAATGTTCTTCAGTCGCAATGTACTTACTATGAAGCCAGTCGATAATGTCATTTTTCTTCCAATTTTGTGTTGGCGTTCTTTCTGCTTTTACACTATGGTACGGGGCATTATCAACTTTTAAAGCATGCAGTACTGTACACCTTCCAGCCACCCTTTAAACACATTACCATTCATGTCTTCGTGGTAATCGCCTAATAAATATAAAAAGTAATGAAAACACAAAGTATTGATATAACATATCTTATCAGTTTTCTTTGATTCAAAGTTCAATAAGCCACCATCAACAAATCCAGAGTTGCTACCAATATGTGCGATTATAATTCGTTTTCCTTTGCCTGATGGATCCTTCATGCCAATAGAAATTCCTTCGATTAATGCCCGTCTCCCAGTTTTAACTATAGTATCGTGCCAAACTTTACTTTTTGCATGTCCTGCATTGACCCACGTTTCATCAGTGTAATATACTGGCGAGCAAAGAATTGAGATCACCTTATAGTTGTGATATTTTTGTGGAATTTTTCTGTATTACATTTATATTGGACATTTGTCTGTCATATTTGTTATCTGTCATGTAGTATCACCGTACTTGTGATTTCTATGAAATAACGTGCATTCGCTCTAATTACAAATTCTCATTTCGGTGTCTTTTTTGAAGTTAGCTTTAATTTGTCTCTGAAGAACGTATTGGTCTAACAGTGTAGTGTTTGCGGTAAAATTCCACAAAGGTATCACAACTATAAGGTGACCTCAATTGTTTGCTCGCCAGTATTTCTCTCCCTTGCTCACGATATTGTTTTATTGCAGTTAAGTATTTTCTGCGCCAAAGAACGATTGCAGGCTTTTCAATTAAAATGGATTTTTTTGATCGTTTGTCGTAAATAAAGCCTAATTTTTTCAATATTCTGTACAAGGATGTACGACTGATGTTTGGTAATGAATCATCACTATTAACGACGGCTAAAACCTTTGATACATTTGGCAATTCGTTGCAAAAATAGAATGAATGCACGTGTCTTCGAATTCCAATTTTTTCAGAATCATCAAGCTTCTCAAAGAGTGTTATGCATTTTCTATTTTTCTTTGGTGAACGTGCAATACCAGAAACCTCAATTTCTTTATTTAATTTCCACACTGTATTTACTCCAATACCTGTATCCATAGCAGTATGTTTCACAGCAACAGTTTTACTCAGGTTTTGTGCAATATACTTTATATATAAATTATACGCCATCAACTTCTGACCACTGTAAATAATTTTGCCACACAGGTTTTAAAAGGATTTTAGCTCCGCCATTGAAATTGGATGCTAAAATAATAATTACGTTTAATTAACCTATAAGCAATTAATGTAAACCGACGTACCTGTACAGTAATAAAAGCAAGGAAGAGAGAAGAACTATTATTTAACAAACGCAACGAATATTATAAAAGGAATTGAAGATAACTACGCAGTAAACCAACGACAAAATATGAATGTCAATGCCAAATGATGCACGTATTTTTAAACGGTGTAAACCTGCACCATGTTTTAACCAATCAACGCAAAGGCCAAACTTGCCCTATACCTTCCTTCGCTTTACTCTTAGCTGGAATGAACTATAGTAATAGCAAAATAGATAAGAAAAATGTTAAATTACCAAATTATTCCACATACACAAAAGGTCTTTAAAATTTGATTATAAAACAGTAATCTCTAGTAGTAACAACTAGCAAAATCTTTTAGGCAATCCGAAAGACCCAATAGAAATGTGTGATAAATCGGTAATATATAAAATAAATTGTAAATACTGTAACCAAGTATATATAGGGCAAACCAAGAGACCTATTAAAACTCGTTTTAAAGAGCACTTAGCTCATGTCAAATTCATCGCTCAGATAGGTCTAGTGTTCCCATGCATGTGCTTGAAAATGGCTATAGAGTAGGCGACATTGAATTAATTAAGATGGTAGATAATAAAAACGAACTTGATTCTTGTGAAAGTTTGTAAATTTTTAAAAACAAAAATTTGCGTAGGAATTATGATGATCACGGTCCATTAGGATTTTCGGAATTATTCAAGCTTATATAAGAATCAATAAAGTGTAACGATGCGTGATACGCATATAGTATATATAAGCTTTCTATTGTTTTTATTTTTAGTATCGGTTCGGTGAAGATGATAGTTTGCTATTGAAACACGTGTCCGAGTATAGTTTTTTTGGTGCAGTTTTTTGGTGTTCGTTAATTTAAGAAATTTTTATAACGAAAATTTTTTCTTTTAAACATTTATACAGATTTAATAGTGACTTTAGCCCCAATTACAGCTTGACACCTGTTTGGCGTACTCTCAATACAGTTACCAACATGCTCTTCTTCTCTTTAATTCCCCAAAAGTCGTATGCTGACGAATATGATATCCAACCTCCGTTGCAACATGTCCCAAACAATCTCCATTAGATTGAGGTCTGGTGAAGATGGAGTAAGCTATTGATTTCATTGTCATTAAGGGCTCTGATCACATTTTGAGCACGAGGGGTCTTCCATTGTCACCCCTAAAAATTAAATTTCATTTATTCTGAATAGGATAGGATGTGACCAATGATAATCTTCTTTTCGCATTCTCCTCTCCCAAGGAGTAGCTTCTTCAAGGCTTCTTTTTTGACGTTTTTGATCCCTTAGTAACGGAGGATGTCTTTGAAACCTCTATGAAATGAAACAAACCTTCCTTAGTCTGTTTTGCACTGGTTGGTCAGATACTGTGGTCGCAATCGAATTGATCGTGGAGCAGTTACTGGTTTTGAACAACTGCTAGGTTTTCTTGCAGTTCTTCCTATTTGTCTAAAGCGGGTAACTACTCCTGATACATTAGCACCAAATCAGTTTTGTTGCATCTTAAATACACTATCGCATTTTGTGGAAGTAATACAATAGTTATTAATCGCAAAAATCAGAAAAGGTCCTCCGAAAATATGTTTTTGAACTTTTTTGTAGCTATCACTTTTTTAATAGTTTGTGACAACATCCACTGTAATATTTTTTTAAGCTAAAATAGTTTTAGTTTTTTTAACAAATTCCTCAAATTTCACAGAGCTTCAGTGGACTTTTGAGCTACACAGTTACTGTAGAATGGAAAAATAATACAATCCGCATGTACTTTTGGGAGATTATCCGATTATCTGATTTTCTTGCAATCTTCTACCTTGCCATTTTAAAATAGATTTTGTTTTATATCAAATAACAATCAGAAATACAATCTTACCTTGTATTTTTGTGGCATGGTTGATGCGCCAGGAATCTTCCTGGAAGTGATCTGCAACAGAACAGATAGTCGTAAAACAGTGAGTGGGTTTTAGACTCTTAGGTTGTTTCAATTTGAAGGGATAAAATATGTCGTAATCGGTGGCTTTGCGGATTAAAGTGAGTTTGGTTTTTGTGATCCGGAAGACGGTGCGACGGCGTGGTTTTAGATGGGAGATGCGTAAAAAATAGAGTTTATAATGAATTTGTCAAGGAGAGGTTTGTTTTTCGTTGATAGAAAACTTTTACTGCATATAATAAGGTGCAAGTGACTTGAGGGAGTCTCGGCTTTTGTTAGCGGCCGATTGGATGTGAAATGCAAAAAATGGGACGGTTTGTCTAGGTTAACGGAAATAAATCAGTCAGTAAATCAGGATTCTAGAGCGGCGAGTGTGGATAGTTTGCTGCGTGGAGTTTTTGGGACGTCATGGGTGTATAATGTTAAATCACTTGCATCCCTGAAGATGAAATACATAATACTCTTAATACTTTTAACAAATACAATCTACATTTAAAATTGAAAAAGATAATTCATTACCTTTCTTAGATGTGAGGTTGATTAAATATCAAGACACCAACAAATTATTAACTGATTGGTATTTTAAACTCATGGAATCAATAGGACTATCAATTGCTTATCAAATCACTAACAGCACCAAAAAATAAACATAGTTAAATCTATGAAAAATAAAAAAGCAATTGCTTATAAGGAGATTCTTCTTCTTCTTCTTCTTCTTTTCTTTTTATTATAGGCTTCAGCCTGTTTTTTCTTCACGTTTTTTTCTTTACATTTTTCTGATGTAGACACCCAGCTCTCTACCCATCTCTTAGGTGGTCTACCAGGGTTTCGCTTTGCCAATGGTTTCAGGTCTCTTGCGATTTTGATCAGTCGATCATTGTTGGCTCTGTTTACATGTTCGTTCCATTCTTTTCTTCGATGTCTTACGAACTGAATGACGTCGTTTATGCCACATACCTGTCTCACTTCGGTGTTGCTTACTCTGTCTAATCTGGTTTTACCTACTATGGCTGTTAGGGTATTCATTTCTGTCTCCATATGTCATTAACGGTCTTATTATTGCCTTATATATTGTATTTGTTTTTCCATGTGACGTCTTTGAGGTAACCAGATATTCTCGATCCTTGCATTGCGTGATGTTTTACTATTATGTTCAGATTGCGTTCACTGGATATGATAACTTCTAAATACTTTATGGTCCAATTTGCATCTAATGGACTCTTTAGACATTGTTAGAGTCTTTGTCCTTTCTACAGACACTTTCATATTATAGGTCTTTGCTGTTGTGACCAGTTTATGAAGAATGTATTGAAGTTTATCTTCCGTATCTGCGATGAGAACCGCATCGTCCGCATAAAAAAACTATGTTGATGTCTTTTCTTCCCAATCTATACCGTGGTAATTTTTTAACATTTTGAACTATTTTGTCCATAATCAAGCTAAGTAATACCGGACTTAAGGAATCGCCTTGTCTAATTCCTGACTGTGTGTCTATATCTTCTGAAAGTCTGTCATCCACCTTTATTTTTGTTTTGTTTCTGTATTTATTTCTTCAATTAACTTTATTAGCCGCGGTGGTATATTCTTTTTATCTAAAATTTCTACTATGTTTTGTAGTTGTACTCGATCGAATGCTTTTGTTAGGTCTACGAAACACATAAAAGCAAATTTGGAGATATCAATCGCTTTTTTAACTACTTGGCGAACTATGAAGATAGCGTCTGTTGTGGATTGGTTCTGGCGAAATCCTTTGTTGTTCTTCGGTTATTTCTATAAAGGGTTGAATTTTGTTAAAAATGATCTTAGTTAATAGTTTCAAAGTGTAGTTAAGTAGAGTGATTTCTTTAAAGACAGTCACTTCCATATTTTAGGAGCACTTCCGGTTTTTTAACAACCCTATTCCATTTTCTATGTCTTCTTTTGTTATTTTGACATTAATGTTACCCTGTTCCGCTTCTGAAATTTTCATTTTGTTCTGGTTACCTCTTTGTAGCGTTCTATCTATATAGTTGTGCAAAATATTCTTTCCATTGGCTCCCGCTTATCTTATTTATTTTTATCATATTGCTTACTTCACACTTCCTATTTCTAAGCATTTTTCATACTTTCCTTTGCGAACCATACATGTCTCTTTCCATACCTTTGGTAAACGCTTCCTAATATACTTCCTTAATTTGCCTTATTTTTATGTTTGTCTCTGTTTTCACTAGATTGTGTTCTTCTATATTTCATGTATGCGTCCTTCTTTCTTGCGGCAATATCTTTTAACTTCTTCTTTGTACCAGGATTTTTTGTTTTGTGATGATGTTCCGCTGACTTTTCTCTTGCCAAGCGCTTCTTCTGCAACCTGAACAATGCCAGTTTTTATTTTGTGCCATGCATCTTCCACTTCATCTTTCTTTACTATTGGGTCATGCTTCATTGCTTGTTTTAATCTGCGCGCATACAGATCTTTAATTGTGTCACGTACACTCATGAAATTTAAAACTTGGACACCACAATTTCTGTAAACAAAAGTTTGCACATTGTGAAGCGGGCTTAAGGGTATCATTTACAATTCTAACAGCAGGTAGTCTCAGCAGGGGTTATCTTATAGAAGGACTGTAGAATGAATCATTACACTAAGCACGTTTTAGAAAATAGGTAATTTACGTTGCTTACTTAATTTTTTCTTTAAAGAATATATTTGAAGGTATCGCTAATTAAACACCATAGCTCGATTAATTATCGAATCAAAATTTTGTTTAGGAAATGTTTACAAAATAAAATTAGAAATAATTTTGATTTAAAAACGTCTACAAGCAATAACTTTTAAATTAAATCAAAAACTAAACATGGTTATTTGGGTTGACTGATTATTACTTATTTTTAAATAAATCTAACCTACTAATTATTGTAAGTTATTAAAAAAAATCATTAAACTCTCTATTCATAATATTTAGTCCTTACAAAATGTATATTTTATGACGTTTCATTTTTTCTGTAGTTAATATAAAAAGTGAAAATAAAAACTAAGGCAATTCTTATTGTCAACGTATATATTTAGTTTTTGACAAGAATTTATTACATAATTATAATTAAGATACCAAGTTATAGTTTAAAATTAAATGAAAACGTTTTTTTTAAATAAAGGTATTACTATATAAATAAATATAAGAAATCAATAATGGGTGTGACCTCCATTATTATTGATACATTCTTGGAGGCGTCTGCTCATTGACGCTATCAAGGTATCAATATAATTAATATTAATCGTTTCCCATGCGGTATCAATGGCTGCAATTAGTGCATTACGGTTTACTGGTATAAAATTTGGCCCTTGTTGTCTTCGGATAACAGCAAGTATTCGAGCCCAAACATTTTCGATAATGTTAAAATCTGGGCTTTTGCTGGCCAGGGTAACAGCTCCAAGTTATTTGCTTGTATCCAGTTGCGCACAACCTGCGAAGTATAGGGTCATCATATCCCGATAGTTAATTATCGAATGTTCCAAGAAAATATGTGTAAATAGTAAATGGAATCTACTAACGTAACGTTAAGTCGTTAATTATAGTTACATAACTCTCCTTTCATAAGATATAGTTCATATTAATATGCTTATTGTAAAGCTTCGTACACACCTGAACAACAAACCGAGGAACAAACAGAACAACGAACCGAACGGCAATCGGAACATTAATTTGGACGGTGCTACGTACGAATTTTAGAACAGATTCGCAAGTCCTGATTGTTCCACGAACGGTTTGCGGCGTTCCCGCAACTTGTCGGTTTTTCTCCGACATCAAAGAAAATGCGCGCGAATGCGTTTGCAGGTTTGGACGAATCTAAACAAAACGGCGAACAAACTTATGCGGGAGAATTAAATTATTTATTTTTGTCCTCCCTTTTTGTGGGTTTGTTGTGTTTTAGGTAATATTATGGAGTTGACAGAAGAAAAATGTTTTAAATTAATCAGTGTTTAAGAATGCAAGAAAAAATGATGTCCCTATTAGCATCATTTGGGCGGGAAATTTCCAAAATAAAAAAAAGCAAAGTAAATTATAATTTTTACTCTTCTTTGTGCGTAAAAATTTGGTTGGCACTATCTTCTTGTTTTCCGCAATTTTCTCTTCTCAATAATAAATATATATGAACTGAAAACTACTGAAAATAATTATGGGAACAGCACAAACGTTCCGTTTGTTGTTCGGATTGTGGAAATCATAAAAGATCGTTTGTCGTTCTGTTTGACTTTCGGTTCGTTGTTATGTTTGTTGCTCGGTTTGTTGTTCAGGTGTGTACGAAGCTTTACAACTTAAGCAACAATTTTTTGGCGAATAAAGATTAGTTTGTGATGTAATATTAGAAACACAAATTTATATCATATCAAATTTATGACAACTTAAAACCAAGAACGTGTATGTTATTGCTAAGAAATTATTAAGGAAAAAGCGCAATTGCAGTGTAAATATTTATAATTAGATATTTTCGAAAGTTTATAAGTCCTCTATTGTAATCTTAATACTTAAAAGAAATCCTGTCCATTAGCATTATAAGGAAATGGCTTTACTTTATGAATAAGTTTCAATAACAATAGAATATCCTTGCTTGTTTAATTTACTTCCTTTGAGTCATATTGCTCTAAGGGTTGTTACATTGGTCATTAGAAGTATGTAATAAATAAACAATTACCTACTGTTTGAGAAGAGGTAGTGTGAACCAATAAATAAAGTAAAAATGTAAATTCCATTTTAGTTTAAAATTTCAAGTGTTGTGAAAATGCCACCTCATCTCGGTGCTGATTTGAAAGCGCGGATTGTTTCGGAATTAGCGGCGGGCCGTAGCGTGCGTGAAATTTCACGTATGTTAGATATACCAAAAGCACCGTAGGGCATTACCGAGTAAAATGGAATCTTGAACACACTTTGGAAAGAGCCATCGGAAGTGGTAGACCTAAAGTATCTACACGTGCTCAAGATCTCGAGTTGTTTCATTACGTAACAGAACAACCATTTGCTACATACTCCAGGGCTATAGCAGATACACATTTTCCCGGATGCCGTATAACTGCACAAAAAGATTAAAGGAGATGGAAATAAAGAAATATAATGCTGCTGCGAAAAAGTTCTCAGTGACAAATTGGCTCTCTGGAATTTGCAAGGCTATATGTGAACGAACTTTTGGAATTTTGGAATCGAATGATTTTTAGCGACGAAAAAACGTTCAATAGCCGCAACGATGGACCACTAAAAGTTTTTAGAATGGAAGGAACTCGTTACGAAAATAATCACATATTCCTAAAAACGAAGTGTTTATTTTTCTGTGAATGTGTGGGGTTGGGTTAGCGCGCGGGGTCCAGGAGTTTGTTGGGCTATCGATGGACTCTTGATTCTGCTTCGTATTTAGATATTTTGGAAACTATTATGAAACCTTCATCGAAGTGTTTTATCCAGACGAAGATTATATTTTCCAACAATAATATTCTTATTTCACTATACTTTCTCCAAAAATAGTTCGGGATCTGTTGAATTAACATTTTCATAATTATTTTTGTTGTTAAAGGACAACGCCCTATTCATACTTCGCGGGTTGTGCGCAATTGGATACGAGAAAATAACTTGGAGCTGTTACCCTGGCCAGCAAAAGCCCAGATTTTAACATTATCGAAAATGTTTGGGCTCGAATACTTGCTGTTATCCGAAGACAACAAGGGCCAAATTTTATACCAGTAAACCGTAATGCACTAATTGCAGCCATTGATACCGCATGGGAAACGATTAATATTAATTATATTGATACCTTGATAGCGTCAATGAGCAGACGCCTCCAAGAATGTATCAATAATAATGGAGGTCACACCCATTATTGATTTCTTATATTTATTTATATAGTAATACCTTTATTTAAAAAAAAAGTTTTCATTTAATTTTAAACTATAACTTGGTATCTTAATTATAATTATGTAATAAATTCTTGTCAAAAAACTAAATATATACGTTGACAATAAAATTGCCTTAGTTTTTATTTTCACTTTTATATTAACTACAGAAAAAATGAAACGTCATAAAATATACATTTTGTAAGGACTAAATATTATGAATAGAGAGTTTAATGATTTTTTTAATAACTTACAATAATTAGTAGGTTAGATTTATTTAAAATAAGTAATAATCAGTCAACCCAAATAACCATGTTTAGTTTTTGATTTAATTTAAAAGTTATTGCTTGTAGACGTTTTTTTAAATCAAAATTATTTCTAATTTTATTTTGTAAACATTTCCTAAACAAAATTTTGATTCGATAATTAATCGAGCTATGGTGTTTAATTAGCGATACCTTCAAATATATTCTTTAAAGAAAAAAATTAAGTAAGCAACGTAAATTACCTATTTTCTAAAACGTGCTTAGTGTCATTCTACAGTCCTTCTATAAGATAACCCCTGCTGAGACTACCTGCTGTTAGAATTGTAAATGATACCCTTAAGCCGCTTCACAATGTGCAAACTTTTGTTTACAGAAATTGTGGTGTCAAGTTTTTTTTTTTTTTTTTTTTTTTTTTTTTTTTTTTTTTTTTTTTTTTTTTTTTTTTTTTTTTTTTTTTTTTTTTTTTTTTTTTTTTTTTTTTTTTTTTTTTGTTTAAATTTCATGAGTGTACATCTAGGACTTGACTAGGTGTGATATGTCTATTGTTTTTTTGGTATGGCATGTCTATGACGGACTGTTGACCTCTCGTGTTTCCCCAAATATATTTATACTGCCATTTATGGTCAAAAGAATGTGTTGTTAATTCTAAACTTATTTTGGCTGCAGAAGGAGATTCTTATTTTTATTAATTCCACCCAAGGTGTTAAGTATTAGAAACTATTAAGTTTTATTTAAGTTGCATAAATAATAAATGTGTTGCAATTAAAAAAATCCGCAAAAACGAACAAAAAAATTTATATAGCTAAAATTTTGCATTTTTAGATTTTTAAAGGAAAAAATTTTGACAGATGCCACTATTTCAAATAAATTCCTTAATAAAATAAATCCATATGATGCGGACTTTACCTGTCACACTGTATATACCAAATTAAAAAAACTTAAGATGAATAAAATTTCTTTAAATAAAAGACACATTTTTGTTTTATGTGAAAGTTGATTTAGAAATTTTATGTTTAGGCATGAAATCAAAATTGGTTAAACCAAATCCCTACGGCGCATTATCTTATGAAAAAGGATTCAATCTTTCTAAAGCTATTAAAAAAATTTTAAATCGGCTTTGTTCAGACAGCGTGACGATTCCACATGCCATACAAAAGGGTTTGTTTTGTATACGTATACGTACTATCTAAAATTGTTGCTTTTAAACTCATTGGACTGAACGAGGTTTACATGTGTTTATCGAATTAATATATATTTTAATTTATCAAAAAAAAGTATGTCTTTAAAGACACTTAACAAAGATTTTTGTGATTTTGTTCTTTTTTTTTTAATATAGCCATTCACATTATTTATGAAATTGGTAACGTGGCATAGTAGTTGATATATTATGTAATACGATCGATCTTTTTTTAGAATTTTATAATAGAATTTCTTCGGTGACGTTAACTACGTAACATAAGCTGACGACATTTTTCCGATCCTCTAACAATTTTTGTACGCAAATGTGGCTGTAGTCGACTGGATGTAAAGTTATATCTTAGTCATTATAAGCACTTGATCGAGCGCGTTTCCAACGGCAACTTCAGATAAAATGTATTGATGTTTCATGCCGACATATCGTTTAATTTAAAATCATCCGGCTTGTATTAAATTATTCTAAGCATTTTTCCTTTTTTCTATGTAATTTATCAACTGAATACTAAGCGTAGTTTAATTAATTGGCTCGAAGAAAAAAAATATTTGTTTTTTATTATTCACTTTATGGACAAGTTTTGTGACTAGCGAAACAAGAAAACGTTGATACTTTAATAGAATCCCGGAATTGGTGGAGCACAGATAATGAAAATACCCAAGTTAAGGGGAGATACGGTTTGCGCTTCTTGAAAGCGAAGTTTTCCAGATAGCGCCATAACATTGCCACTAAAGTTTTGCCATTTTGCGTTCACAAGAATGAAGTGTAAAACGATAAACCCAACTAGTTATTCGGTAGCATATCCTGATAAGAAGAAAATGTAAAGCGAAAATCGAACGGTTACGTTGAAACGTGCTTGAAATTTTAAGACGAACTCGATGCAAGAAGTTAGTTATTAATACGACGACCCAAGATGGAGTAATTATCTTACGCGTTTAACTCGAATTTGTAATGAGATTTAACGAAATAGAAATAACGTTAATATTATAAGTTCGGTTTCAGCAAAATAAGCAGGAGACGTATCAAATGTTCACGATCTTCTCGAGATAAATACCCTAGAAGCGCTACGGTGATTAGGCAAACTTATACAAACAGAGCAAGAAACTCCAGGAATGAGTTGTTCGCTCCACTGGCGATTCAAACAACTGGAAAATGAATTTCCTTCATCGCATCCATCCCAGTTAATTTACGACTCGAGCTGTTTATAGACAGATATAAGCCATATATACAGGATCAATCGGGCCGTCGAAGCCACTCTTGCAAGACGCCGATAAGATTTATACGGAACACTTAATACCACAACCGTTTTCGTTCTTAGAGGCTTTCTAGTTGTATAAGAGGCGTATACACCCCCGTGCTATTATAAATAACTTGGTATTAGATTGAAAACTAAATTACGTCTGGTTACCTTATTTTCTTGTAAATCAAGTACAAAGAGAAACAAAGATAATTAGATTTTCTGTAAAGTACAACTTTCGTTCATATGGTATTCTTGCTTATTCACTTTTTGCATTTAATTTCGTGATTTAACATTGAATGGAGAAGTATTATAATAATGAACTGATAAACTAATTTGTTTTTTCTTAAGCCTAACTTATCCATTTAGTTCGGATCTGCTTTTCCAATGATAGTCAATTAATTAAATTTTGCTAATTATTTCCGTTTAGATAGTCAATAAACTGTTCATTCCGGTAAGGTTTTCCTCTAATAATTTCTTTTAATGTTGATGTATGATCATTAGTATCCATTCTTTAGTTTGGCATGATTAGGTTTTAGTGGTTTTCCTATACCTTGAAGTAAATGCTTCGCCAAGACGAACCAACCCACTATTGCACACGGTTTCGTCACCACACGAAAAAAAAAAAAAAAAAAAAAAAAAAAAAAAAATATTTATTAAAACAACTGAAATCATTTTTAATTGCCAACGTTTCACCCTTTTGTGAGGGCTTTCTCAAAGCTTAATTTGTTTCGAGTTAAAAGTTAATAGCAATGGAATTTTTAATAGATTAAATACACCAGTTACAAGAAATTGAACCTTTTTTGTAAATAGCGCATTTTATTTCTTGACAACCTTTTTTTTCGTTTTATGCCAGTTTCATTTTTTTGAAGTTCTCCTTTATTTCGTTTATCTTTGTTTTCGTCATCATGCTTATCTTTTACGGATTGATCGATTACATTGGTATTATTATTATTGTTGTTCTTCTTCTTTCCTGCTGTGTTATTACCTCCTATATTCTTTCTTTACCCTCATTCGCACTACATACCCAAACCTTTACAACTGTTGTTATATAATGCCTTTCATAATCGGTTTCACTTTTTTCATTTTGATTCTATCTCCCCTAGTAACCTCAATAACATTTTTAGGAATTTAAATTGTATACCCTGTACTTTACTGTGCTTTTCTTTTTTTTAATACATAACTTTTGCTACTAGTTATCAGTACAGGTTTGGAAATCAATTTGTGCGTTGCAATCTTCGTCTTTCTCAATGTTTTGTTTCTTTCTGATGGACAAATTGTTTTTATTGGTTAATTTGCAGTGTGGGGGGGCAGGGGAGAAATGGGAGTCACCTCAGGAAGAACTGCTATAAAAATTTTTTAAAAATACTTTTTTTGTAATTTGCCCTGATAAACTTTAAATAAATATCTTCTTTTTTTTAAAAAATTGCATTCGGCTTCCATTGCACGCATAGGGAAATGGGAGCCATAATTACTATATTTTCTAGTAAAAAAAAAAAACAATTAATTTAAATTTAAACTTTTAATTCAGCATAAAAATACTTAGAACATAACTTTTTAAAACTCAAAACTCATAAAAATGGTTCTGTTTTTCTAGCACCAGACTCTTCTTCTCTAGAAGCATGTATTGCTTCTCTCCTTCAACCAAACACTCATCATCCAACTCAGAAAAAAATTATGCTAACAAAAAGAGTAATTACAAAAAAAAATTGAGAATGCATGCACAAGTTGTCAAACAAATTGGTGTGCAAACAAAAAAATATGTAGACGCAAATGACGAAGAAATTAAATTTAAAAAATCGCCAGCAATTAGCTGTTTTGCAGAAAAAAATGGATCAAGATAAAAAGTATTGAAAATTGTTATTGTAATCGTAGATTAATTGATTGTAGAAAAATTTCTAGTCGTTTCGGAGCTTATCACTTATCCCCTAGTTGTCGGTGAGTGGATCGTAGGCAATTTTAAAGAAGCAGCAGCAAAAATGTGCTTCTGAGACGATGGGCGTTACCCTATGAATTGTACCAATTGAGTAGTAGGAACTTATGACCAAAGAACAAACTGATAACGACAGTTATCCACTTGTACCACAGGTATACATACATAAAACATAATCTATACGCAGGCGATAACAAAATAAGTAACATGTAGGTTACATAGATAGTACAGATCGTATCACAGATAACTTGACTAATTTTTTATCTGATAGAATATCGTTTTTTCCCCAAAAAATATACTATGATCAAGCCGAATAAGTAATCCACGTCTCGAGAACAAGTACCTTGATCGTACGAAGGCGACTTTAATATTAAATAACTTGCGTTCACTTCCTAATTATAGCCTACTAAACCGAGTTAATAATTAAATTTAGTACCGAAATACTGGCGCAAACAAACGTGAAAATTATTTGTCGGGGACCCCTAGAACACAATAATTATCACTGGACTACTAATTAATTATACGAACGGTTTCTAACACACAAGTAATTATAATCATGGAAGTTTTCCAAAACTAAACGCATGAAAAGGGAAAAAATTACTTAGAATTAAGTCACTTAGCTTTCGGATTCGTGTTACTTGATGAATAATGGGGTGCGTCATAGGCTTCAGATAAATTTCCAAGTTTAGACCTGTCAGTTTAGGTTTTTTTTGGTGCAAAAGTCGCAAATGTAACCTTTGACACTTTCAACGCCGGAACACTCAGAATGTGCCCATTAACCGCACACAGTGCACCTCAACCAAACCAGAGTTCGTTTTCTTTACCAACATCGTTACATATAACACAACGATTTTCATCATTGCGTATTTGTGATTCATTAACGTTATCGCTCTCCGAGGATGTCTCATCATAACTTTTTTTTCAATGCTGGTCTTTTCAAGCCTAAACGTTTTGCTTTGTTTTTAACTATTGCTAATGGAGTGTCGTCACTGTCTGATGAAGAGTCTTTAAAAACTTGCCGTTTTAAAACTTTTGCCTTTTGATCTTCCACTTTTTCAGTTGCGGATATTTTGTTCTTTTTTGGAAGAGCACACTTAGTTTTAGCACCGACATTTTTCTTTAAATATAGTCTTTAATGGAGTATCGGTCAAAATTTCGGAATGTTGTTTTCGAGATTATTTTCTACTTGCGTCTTTGGCAATTCTGGTCACTGTGAAATCACAGATATAATATCAGTAATTGAAGATTTTTCAGTTGAGCCTCTTGGTATGAGTGACAAATTATAATCAGAGACTTTTTAAGGGATTGATTGTTGCGGCTTCAAAGTTGGTTGTGGTTTAACGTGATTATCGGTTTGTTACTGAACAGCCACCACTACCGGACTACGATCACAAAGGAAGTCTTCATCAGTAAAAGTTGACGGTTGAATAGAAAAGATGCCTGTACATTCAAATCCAGAGATTCCTTTTTCGATAGAAGCCACTCTACTGTAGGCTTTATTAAAGATGTTAGCAACGTCATATGGCGTTATTTGTGTCAAACAATGCGACTTCATATACAAGTCACATTCTCTATTATAGTTCTTTTTAAGAGGCACATTTGATTAAGCTCAAAAAACTACATTTTTTTCTATTTAACCGTCTCTCTATATTTATTAATCATCGAAAAAAACTCACCCTGTATAATCTATTATACAGCGTGCGTATTGCATAATATGGTTGTAATAGCAAATTTGCCTTTTGTAGAAGAAGAAATTGAATATGAAGAAGAAGTTGTCAATGATAATAAACTCATAATTTTCTCTCATTTAATTAATTTGTAAGGAATGCAAAAATGCAAACATCAAAGACGTATGCTCAGACAAAAGTCCGTTGAAACTTTTTCTTCTTCTTCCAAACGTTTCGTCAGTCAATCAGAGACTTGATACTAGTTCTACGACCACACCATTGAAGATATTTGCCACAACACTAAACGTTTAGAAGAAGAGAAAGTACATTGAGAGAAATTTATGAGAAGCACGTTTGTTGAACTTCTTATTTTCAATTTTTTTCCTCTAATATAATTTTTGTTCTCTTGTATTTTCAATATCTTCATTAATTTGCGCTCTTTTTCTTTGTATAGTGTGTTTTTGTTATAATGTCTCTGGTATTAACTGGTGGATAGTCCTTGTTGATTCGTGTATGTGTTGTAGATTTTATTAAATTTATCAATGAGTTCGACGTTTTTTTTCTCCGGGTGGAAGCTCAAACTTTCTTCATTTTTACTGATGTCTTGAAGTTTTTCAACCTCAACAACTCTAATCAGACTTACTGTGGAACAGTCAACGTGGGCTTTTTCTCCAACTCTATTCAATGTGATTAGGATCGACGGTTAAGTACTCAAGTTTTAAATATTTCATCTTCTTCTATAAACAGCATATATTCTTTGAACTGGTCGTGGTTTGTTTGTTGTGTTCTTCGTCGTTTTTATCTCATCATGGAGCACTAAATAAACTGTTAATATTCTATGATAAAGCAACTTACGTTTCGGTGGTGTGCCGTAACTGTGCTTTCACCATATGCTAAGCGTTTAGCAACAACGCAATTTCATTTATGCAATTTTCACTACTAACAGAATGTTAGCGGCGAGTTACGGGATAGCTATACCAAATGTTTTTTGTTTGTTTGTAGTGTTTTTAAAAGGTGATTTACTTGTTTAGATCATCTTAACTTTTGAAACCATATTGTTCGAATCAGCAACTTTGGGGCAACTTTCCGGTTCCACCATTTCCAAGAATGTTAACTATCGATTTTCTTTGATATTTGATAGATTTTCTTCCGACAAACCAAAAATTAAAAATAGGAGGTAAGGTTTTGAATCTAAAAATTTATTCCAATTAAAACTGTATACGGTGAGCGGCAGAAGTTACGACTAAAGTAATTTTTGGCGTTATTATCCCTTTTCATGAAAATATCCGAAAGACGTCAATTTTTTGTTGTTAATATAAAATTTTGTAACTTGACTAGTTTAACCCTGGCAATAACTATTGTTCTTTATACTAGTTAATAAAGCAATTACAACTATCAACCAAATCACCGTCTGTCGTGATTTTTGTTTCTTAATATGTTTTTTAATTTCAGGGTTTACTACTAATTAATTTATTTATTAAAGTACCACACCATCAAATAGACAATTAAATTTTCTTGCAATCAGTAGTACAAGCCTCCCTCCCCATTATTACAAATTGAGGGTTGCTAGGTGGAAAAACTGCCGAAAACAAAACCGTTTAATCTTTTATAGAAAATATCGATTAACTCAAAAATCGATTAATCGTTACTTCTAAAAATTGTATATTAAAATCAATTTTTAAAATCGGTTTATAAAACCGTTTAATAAAATATGGATTTTTATGAAAACATTAATACTAATGTCGCATTTGCGGTAGTAGCGGAAGTAACAATTAACTTTCTTATTTTAAATGTAAATCTTTATTTTTTATTTGGTTTTATCTAATTTAATTTTGTTAAGTTATTTGCCAATTTTTAACTACTTCAACCGTTTCAATTTAAATCCAGATCTCTCAGTAATTAATATAATATATTGCAGTGGTTTCTCCATTAATGTTAATATTGTGAATAATAATAGAGGTAAGTGTTAAAAACGGTATTATTTTTAACAAAATAATTTAAAATATTCAGGTTATACGTATACGTATTTTATAAAACAATAAATATTTTTGAATTTGTTTAATTAATTGTAAAAACGTTGATTTATAAGTTTTTTCGTTATTTATCTTACTTTGTAAATAGCTTCCTTTTACAGTTTTGTACGTTTGCCAAAACCATGTATCCGTACAAAGCAATGGCAGTTTTATGATGACAAGTGTTTCTTAAAGAATATACATAGTTAACAATAAGAGGATTAAAACAGTCAGTTTGTTGGTGCAGCAGGTAAAATTTGTCAATGTACACTTTTTTTAAATGTATGAGAACGCAACCAGTTCTGTAAATTATAAAGTCAAATAGTTTTATCCCTTGATGTCAGAAAATCTTCGGGTCCGGTAACTCCATTACTTATAAAAAATTGTTTCTACTCACTTGTTACTCCATTACATTATATTTTTAATTTGTCTCTCAATAAAGGTATCTTTCTTCGATTTGGGAAATCGTCTTATGTTATACCGATCTTCAAATCGGGCGTGTGTAATAACAGACCTATTTCCATCCAGTCCGCTTTACCTAAAATTTTGAGTCCCCTTATTTGTCTCAAATGATTTCAAAGCTACCATTACTCCCCAACAGCATGGTTTTTGTTCCGGTAGATCAACGATAACAAATTTGTTAACTTATCAAACCTTTATTAACAAAGCAATACCTGTTGGTCTTTAAGTAGTTTTCTATATACGCACATTTTTCCAAAGCGTTTGATAAAATTGATCACCATATACTTTGTAAAAAATTGGAAGCTAATCGAATTTCTGAGCATCTCCTACTATGGCTGGTTAGTTATTTAACAGAACGTACCCAAACAGTGAAACTTTTGTTTTGTTTCCGGTCCGCTTCTTTTCCAGTTTCGTCTGGAGTGCCCCAGGGTTCTCATCTTGGTCTATTTCTATTTCTTCTTTTTATTAATGATATTCACCCTGCTCTATCTATTCAGAATTTCTTTTGTTTGCTGACGATTTGAAAATATTCTTAAGAATATCTTCGTTCTCAGATTGCATTAAACTACAAACCACTCTTAATAAACTTTCAGATTGGTGTGAAGCAAATAAATTGTATTTAAACAAATCAAAATGTAACTTTATATCTTTTTCCCATAAAAAATATCAATTTTCCTATTCTTATACTATAAATAACAACATGTTAACCAAAGCTTCTTCAATTAGAGATCTTGGTGTTATCTTCGACTCTAATCTCACCTTTAAACTGCAAATTCAAACTAGCTCTTTTAAAATGCTTGGTTTTATTATAAGAAACAGTTATCAGTTCAACAATCCACATTGTTTTGTTCATCTATATAAATCATTAGTTCGACCAATCCTAGAGTACGCTACAATAATTTGGAATCCTCAGTATAGTGTTGACGCAACACTTCTTCAAACAGTACAAAAAAAATGTCTAAACGCATTAAACTTCAAACTAGGATTCTCCTAACTTATTTTAAACTGGCTGATTTAAATGTTAAAAGAGATTATTCTGATTTAATATTTCTTTTCAAATTAGTAAATAATAGTATTGACTGTCCAGAATGTCCCTTGTAAACAACTAAGACATAGTAAAACATTCTTCATTGAACATAAAAAACCAATTTTTCTTTACATTCTCCAGTGCACCGCATGATGTTGAAGTGTAATAGTGTTCTTGACGATATTGATTTATTCAATTATTTTATTGCTATTATTAAGAAGCACATATTTAATTAAAACTTTGGTGTATTATACGAGGATGTATTGATATCTAGTTAGCCTAGACCAGTTCTTTGCATAAACAAAATATTGCGTTACCATAGCAACGAACAATAACTTATTAGAAGTGTCAGTGTAAAGTTTGTCGTCAAAAAAGTAAACCAGAGTCACGCAATAAATTAAATGAAAAAAGATGTCCACCGAAATTGTGAAAATCGAAAAATTGGAGTATCGAGCCATCATCAAGTACCTGTATTTAAAAGGGTTAAGAGGTAAGCAGATTTACGAAGATATGCTTAATACCCTTGGTGATCAATGTCCTTCGTATGCGACCGTCAAAAATTGGAATGCAAGCTTCAAAAGAGGTAAATTTTCCATTGAAGATGATACCGATCGGGAAGGCCAGTTTCTGTGTCGGTCCCCGAAAATATCGATGCAGTTCATGACATGATTTTATCAGACCGTCGAATTGGGCTAAAACAGATATCTGAAGCACTGAATATTTCATACGAACGCGTTCATCATATGGTTCACGTCAATTTGGACATGAGAAAATTGCTGCAAAATGGATCCCCAAATGTTTGAATGTTGACCAAAAGCGTGCAAGGGTAGAAGCATCGCGTTCGATCTGTGCTCGATTTGAAAACGATGTAGACTTCTTAAACCGAATTGTTACTATGGATGACACTTGGGTACATTTCTACGATCCAGAAACAAAGCAACAATCGATGGAATGGCGACACTCTGGTTCTCCAAGTCCAAAAATCTGCTGGAAAAGTTCTTGCTTCAGTTTTTTGGGATTGCCATGGAGTAATCATGATTGATTTTTGGATAAGGGTCAGAACAATAACTGAGATTACTATTCGACATTACTGACCACTCTACGGGAAAATATTAAAAGAGAAAAGACGCGGAAAGCTATCCAAAGGTGTTTTGTTTTTGCAGGACAACGCCCCTGCACACAAATCTCATGTTGCCATGCAAAAATTCGTGATTTAGGGTTTGAATTACTAGAACACCCCCTTATTCATCCGATTTGGCTCCGTCCGACTATCACCTCTTTCCTCAACTGAAAAAAGTTTAAAAGGTCGTACATTTTCTTCCAACAAGGAGGTAATAGAAGCTGTGGAGGTCTGGTTTGCAGAGCAAGAAGAAACATTTTTTTTAAAGTCTAGAGACGTTGCAGGTTCGCTGCTGTAATAAATGTATCCAATTAAGAGGAGAATATGTTGAGTAATAAAATATTTTGACATTGAAATTTTGTTTGGTTCTATAGTAGGCTAAGAATTTTTCAATATATCCTCGTAATGCATTTTTATTTATTTTTTATTGTATGTAATATTAGTTCTACATTGCATTAGTTTTTATATATTCTTTGAAGTTTATTTTGATTATTGTAAGCGTACGAAATAATTTGTAATTGGGTTTTTGACCCGTATATTACTAAATAAATAAATAAAAATAAATAAATGATCCAAAAACATTAAACTCTAAGGTTTATTAAAACCGTGTTAGTGTTTTAGAAAATATTTAATATAATATGTATAACCCCGAAAATCCGAAGTAGGTACTTGTAGTACGTGAAGCCTGCCGTGTGTAGTGTAGTGCAATCAATGTGTTTAGAATATACTAATTATTCAAGTATGTAATATTAACAACTACAGTACCATAAAGCAGTAATAGATAGTTCCAAAGCACAAATCTTTGAAATGTACAAACTTTAGTTGTTTTTTAAACTAATGACGGATTATCAGAATTTCCGGATTCGGATTTCTGTGGTTTCCACTGCATAAGTGTTATAAATAATTTTGATGCATAAATATAATCAACTAATAAAATTGTATCTATAACTTAATTGAGTGATTTCTTTAAACTGCAATGTTATTAACGTATTTTGCATCTTGCATGTAGTTTAACGAAAGGCGTAAGACATTACAAGTCATTGTTACATTTTAATATGGGCTATTTACAATTGACAAAGGAATCCCTTAATTCTTGTTTAATAACAATGCTCTAATAGAATGAAGTTCCGTGGCTAAATCTAATTCGATCTATTAGAAAGCTTTGCAAATATGGACAGACATAATGTGATTGTGGTTAATCGTATGAACGGAAATCAAGAATGCACCCAATTGTAATATGCATCGACAGTAGTAATAATGTCGCCAAGGTCGGTAGCTCTCTTATTATCACTTCAGATCGGTACTCACGCCTTTCCTGCAGGGTGTAAAAGTTGTTTATCCTAAACTGACTCTTTTAAAAGATGCCACTCAACCAATACTAATCTCTTTTTGTATGCTAGAGAATCTGTATTCTTCTTTATATATTATTATATTCATTTTCATTGTATTTTCACTTTAGTACGTACTCAACGTTCGCTGAAAACTTTATATTAAACCTTCAATATTTAACACCTTTTAAGGACCGCAAAATATTTTTCAATGGATATATTACACAGTTATTTGTCAAATTTACTGGGTACCTAATTCTGTTTTACTCCACATCTTAGCAAATAAGATAAAGAGTTATACAAACTGAAAATTTGAACACTCCTTTTTATCTTTTGGCGAATTACAGTTAGTAGAGTTAAATGAAGCAAAATAAGTTTCCGTGGATGCTCGGTTGGCCGTCCATATAAACAAAGATATCAAGAAAACTGTCGCTTGGGATTTCAATAAAAGTCTGCATACAGGGTGTGGCGCAAGAGTTTTGATTAAAGTAATGGCGGATAGATTATGTTAAAAATCTGAAATTACGAAACTATAGGTTTTCGATGACGCCGAGTTCAAATATAATATTGTCCTAATGTGGCACTTCGAGTTATACCGGAAGTAGACGTCAACTTTGTTGTATTTAAATGGAATCTAGTATTTTTTATTTTATTTTCGAATTCTACATGAAATTTTTAGATTAAATTTGGAACAATGTCCTCATACCAAAATGAAGTATTTTCGAGATATTTCGATTTTTTTAAAATTTGAAAAATCCTAGTCTACATTGAATACCGATATCTCCATTAATAACGAAGCTAGTGACGTGAAATTGTAACTAATAAACAACAAGCGCTTGCCCGTTAACTCCATGTGTCCAACTCATTGATATTTCATACAGAGTGTTTAAACTTAGCTGCCACCGTGGCCAATTTAAATCATTTATAAGTTGCTTACTTTAAATAGAACACCCTGTATTTTATTACATTTTTTCGCTGTATTTTTTTAAGCCAATTCGTTTGGTATCAGTATTCCCTATACCTAAATCCAACCAGTTTTGAGATATTTCATTATCTTTGTTAAAACATAACAACACTTAATTATTTCAACATTAGTAAAGGGTAGGCCATGATTTCCATTATTTAAGGTGATATTTTGATATTTTTTCATAAGTTATTAATTCTGAAAAGTAACCAATAGCCTGAAAGGATTATTAATTATAGATATCATTAAAAACGTTGACTAGGTATTTTGTATTAATTTAATTAGATAACTTACAAAAAAAATAACTAAATGTAATATTAAACAAATAAAGGTTTGTAATAAGTGTTCAAAATTAGCTCCATCTACTTCTAAACATTTATGAATCCTTTTCATTAGCTACGTCTTGTAATTTGGAAATATGGTCGGGTGTTAGAGAATTAAAAGCAAGTAAGACTCTTTGCATCATATCTTCCTTTGTGTAACAGGTTTGGAAAATACCTGATTTTTAATGTAACCCCAATGCCAAAATCTAGAGGAGCCAAATCAGGAGAGCGAGCTGGCCAACAAAACGGACCTTGATTGGCAATCCATCTATCATCAAACATGTCGTAAAGATGGTCAGCAACACGCCAAAAGTTATGAGGAGTGCTCCATCTTGCTGATACCAAGCTGAAGTCGCCTCTCCATTTCTTAAAGTATGTAACGCGGGTCGTATGACTTCTTCTAAAATGTCGCAATAATTTTCATCATAAAATTTTATTGCTAAAATTTTATCGTCTTTATTGCACAAAAAACATTAAAAACTCCAACTATCTTGGAAAGAACGTTCTTTAACAACATGTGGATTTTCATTAGACCAAAATGGGAATTATGTCGATTAAATAATCCATTTTTGCTAAACTTTTGCTTCATCACACCATATATACTTTTTTTATGAAGTTTTTCATCCTCTTGGGTGTTCATTAAAAACCATTCACAGAATTGCACCCTTCGAGGAGGATCATCTAATTTTGAAGTGCTGCACCAAATGATACGAAAATGGTTTCCATTTGTGTTTTTTTAAATGCGATAAATTGTTCTCGTCGACAAAGTAAGATCTCTTTCACAATCTCTAATAGAGGCATTTGGAGAGGCCGTAAAATAACCCAAAACATTAATTTCGTTTATTGTCATTGTCCACTAGTGGTTTATTTTTATTAATTTGTGTCTTAAAATTGACCAAACTGACGGCAGTTTTTAAGCAATCTTCTTACAATATCACCAGTTGCATTTGGTCGATTTGGATAGCAATACGTAACCC